>JAQGBY010003285.1:0-19767 GCA_034698785.1 Mycogona germanica
ATACAACTGGTCATTCGACCCCCGCCATAGGCCCCTCTATTGGGGGCTGCTTGTGGGTACATATTGTAATTGTAATTGTAATCATTGGCGTTATTACATTTGACGTCACTTGAATATAATATTTGACGTATCAATGAGTGACGCGTCCAAATGCTCCTATGAGCGATTGCCTTCGAGGCTGAAGGCCTTCATTGTATAAATGTCGTAGAATCGACTTGCGCAAATCACTATCGTGTGAAGGAATGGTTTTTGGAAAAATTGCAGAAACACCGGTTGGGGTTCTACTAACAAAACTGAAAAGCCTAAAAAAAACTTCTCTTTTACCAAAAAACTAAGAAATGAAATAGAAAATATGGCCCAATGGCATAAAATGGTGCCAAAATACCCCATATTTTATTTAGCAAAAATTCTTCCAAGGCTTGTCACGAGCCTTTTCTGGTTTTGTTTTACCTTTCAGTTGAGTGTAAATTGCCAACCCCCCGCTCATTCATCAAAGCAACAACATCACCACTCAGGTATTGAACCTACGACCATTTTATCTAGAACTTCTATTTCCCCAGAGTGTGTCGACAGTGGAATGGCCTAAGTGAGTCTCAAGTCAGGAGCCTGTTAGGATAGGACAACCACACCTTTGTCCTTAACTGGTCGTTTGACTCCCGCCATAGGCCCCACCCGGGGCTGCTTGTTGGTATATATTGTAATTGTAATTGTAACCACGCACGTAATCCACACATCAAAGGTGGCACACCTAAGAAATTTGTTACCTTCTTCATTCCCCCATGCAAAAACTATCGATAGTATCGATGGTTTTGGAAGAAATTATCGATAGGGTTTTGAAAACTATCGATATGGCTATAGATACCAAATTTGGACTATCGCCCAACCCTATCACACAGTCTTAGCGGCGCGATAGCTGTTTTCTTATAGATTAGATGGTCCAAACTCCAAATTTGGGAGAGGGAGGCATCCCCCCATCCAGTGACTGTGTCAATGCGACATGTATTTCCTCCGGAATCACGTCACCCACATTTTGTCAGCTAAGATAACAGTCAGAAAATGGTAAAGTGGCTGTGCCATTCTGCGTTTCGACTTCCCCTGTATATTTCAGAAAAGCATGGCGCCGCTTCGCCAAATACTAAATATGTTTTGTGTGAGCTGGATAAAGCTAGTTACGTTTGGTTAGGTTGGTGTTGGTGAAGTTAGGACGGGCAAGCCAAAATAAATTAAATACGTTTCATATAGCTTTTGCAGCGATGAGTAAATCCCCATCGGCAAAAGCAAGTTCCTATATGTGACGCCTATCGTAACTGACTTTCCTGTGCGTGACAGTGAACCCTTTCCTCCAGTCAGCATTGACAGAGGAAGGGGGGGGGAGAAAGACATCTGGACAGATATTTCGCAATGGTCGTCTGTTCGTCTCAATCAGGGATTGGAAATTTCGTAAAGCGGGCATCTTATAACCCCCTCCCCAGGGGGCGACAGGAAATTTTGAGGTCAACGTGCTACCTCTCGACCTCTTGACACCTCCTGGCCCCTTTAAGCTGTAGGTAGAACAAGGGCAAAAATATGGTCACAAGGTTGCAGAGTGAATTTTGTTATCGGAGCCGGATTAACTAAAAGGCTGAAGAACTCATGCCCCCCCAACACTAGAAGAGTGTTCCTGGAATAGTTTCGAACAATTTTTCAAAAATTTCTCAAGCTTCAAAGTAATTAAATTTTTACATGTTAATCGCAGTTTCATGATAAGATTTTTTTAAAGTTTCGCTACGCGTACAGTTCTTATATTTTTCAGTAGTTCTGGCGCATAAATTTATCACTCGCAATTTATCAAACACAACTTTTAGACTTTTAACCGAACCATGATTCGAGGATCCAGAATCTCAGAACACAAGAAATATGCAATATGATTGCTTGCGTAGGATTCTGCGACCATTTTTATCGTGGCGAAAAGTGGGTTAGGGTGTCGTGTGGTTGAGAGGTAGCGCGTTCGCCTCAAAACCCCGTGATCGCGGTTTCGATTCCGGCCAACACCTTCGGAATTTTTCGGGCGAGAGAAATTCCTTAACGCGCCTTCCTTGGGAATGGAAGTAAAGCCGTGGGACCCGTGCCTGTACGATGTCAGGTACACGTTAAAGATCCCTACCTAGGTAGCTTATACTAAGCCTGGGCTAGGCAAAATTACCAGGTCGCCTCCTGGGCGGGTTCTAGTTCTAGTTCTGGACCTCCTTAACAAATATCTCGGATACAACTGGTCCATACCATAGGCCCCTCTCTTGGGGGCTGCTTGTGGGTACATATTGTAATTGTTTACGTTAGGTTAGGTTAGCATTTAAGCATTTTGCTTCTGAAGTGAAGTACATTATTTACTAAAACTGCGAATACGTTTTTCTGCAGCGATTAAAAAACGTACTATCCTCGTTTCATTTTTATTTTTGAAAGTTTTAATACATTGGTTGGTATGCTTTAATACATGTATCACTTTTTGGTCCAATAGAACTAGACACACAACATTTACGTAAAACATAAATACACGTGCAGAAACACGAAAAACTGTATCCAGAAATGATTTCATTCATCAGAAAATCTGAAAATAACAAATATCTTTTTATTTTAGTTCGTACCCTTTTTTAAATATAAATAGTTATGATGTGCATTACCTCGATCAGTCGTTTTCTTTACTTGTACGTCGCATTTAAAAGACTCAAGAACTTCTACTAAAGTAACATGGACTCCTTAAGGTAACGGCGTGTAATTTTAGTCTAAATAAAACACAATTTCTAGGGTTTTTTTAATAAACATACTTACTTTAAACTAACTTAGATTTGGATGGATTTGGACAGCGATTCCATACAAAGATTTATTCAATGGAAATTTAATTTTTTAAATTTTTAATTTATTAAATTTAAATTGGTTGACGTTTACATTTGACAATACCTTTGAAACTTAAAAATATCAAACTTTTCCCTGTATTGTTAGTTATATAGTGATGACATATGATTCTTTTTTATAAATTTCGAATTCATTGTTTTTGCTAAAATATTTTGGCTGGTAAGCTTAGGAGCTCATACAGAAAAGAAATCTATGAAATTATTGATTTTTGTATAGTTCCAAATTGGTCGTGAAAATATGAACTTCTTTTTAATGAATATCGAATTTTTTTAAAATGTAGTAAATTTCACATTCAAATTTAAAGATAAATGGGTTAACAGGTTTAAGACTTACGGCGTCAAAAATATGTTTTCAGCATTAAAATATAACTGTCTTGTCGTTCAAAAATATATTATTGTAGCTTTGAAAATGCAGAAGTTTTAGGATTACTCAGAAGGGTTGAGAGGTCAGAGGTCAGGGGTCACCAATGACAATCAACGGTTGCTATAATATTGTTTATACTGTACATAATGAATGAGGTAATGGACAGCCCAAACAAACTGCGAGCCAAATCACTATTTTTCCAATATTTCCAATATTTACATGATGTTGAATACAAAACCGATTATTTTGATAAAACCAAAGTCGTTAATTTGTTCGACTCAAATATTATTTCCTATTAAAATTTCGAATAAAACCAGAGACAAAAATATCATGTTCATTCCAGTTACGTTTTACCATAAATTGTTAATCAAATACTACGACTAGACTATTTGGGCGATAACTTATTTTTTAAATTAAGCCCACAATGGTTTTCAGAATTCATAAATGAAATGACTTAAATTTCATTTTAAAATAAACCTAGCGAGTTAAATCAACCAACCACGTTAACATATTTCAACATCGTAGCCTGATTTCCGTTCGTTATTATGTTGTGCATGTGTAATGACAAACTGAAAAGATAATTAAATTTTCCACTAATGCAGTGCTTCTTAATTGACGATAAGCCATGCCTTACTTCCTTGGAACGAACGCTCTTACAAAATGTTAAGAATTCCATTCCTTCGCTATGCAGTAGAAATTTTGAAATGCTTTCAAGATTATTGTACGTTTTTGCCTGCTGAGCTTTTTTGAATTTTGATACTTTATAAAATGCAACCAGAAAATTAAAGTCCCATTTATAATAGGAATCATCCACGTTTCGCTCTATGCAAATGTCATAGAGAGCAAAATTTCAAAATTATATGAACTATTTATTTTTCATGTATTTTCATAATTGCTAAAAATCCATCTTAGTATTTGGAAATACGCATATGAGGTCCACCGAATTTTAAGGTGATAGTAAAATTGAATTAATAAAATGTTAATATTTTGAAGAACAAACCGTCATAGTGGCCTAAATTGATCTATTACGTGTACAAAGTTTAGAATTTTAAAAATGACCTTTTCAGAAATGCTTGTGATGCAAGGCCAGAAATTTGAAGACCCGAAATATGAAAATTCAAATTTTTTTTAACTTGCCAATATTGAATATCCAAAGTAGAGAGGTATGAATATTATTCTAAACTTGGCACAAGCACTGGACAGCACTGTCCGTAGGGTGAATAAAAATAATATCTCCTAAAAATCCGGCCCCTCATCAAAAGACTTTTGCGATTGTTAAGGTTCACCTCAACGCGCTAGAAACCTATGATCAGGCACTTTGAACTTCCAGACACTCTTATTTTTCAGATACTTATAAAATAGATTAATTTGCCATTAAGGCATTTCAAGAGTTCCAAAAGGGAAAAAGAAAATCAAATTTTTGAAGTTTCCATTACTATTGTCTTATTGTATTATTTGATAGATCAAATTAGAGAAGTTTAGTCATTATTGTCTGTTACCACAGGCGCGATACCCGTAGAGTTATTGGAAAATATTTTTTTATGAAAATGAAAATGCAATTTATTATTTAATTAATTTTATTATTTAATGAAAGTGACAACAAAATGTAAATAAATAAAATGATGTAGATGGTACCGTCTAAATTCCAGAACCATCTTTTCGTTAGCATCAAGCTAACCGTAGTTTTGTGCTCAAACACCGGAACCGCTTCTAGAATATGATCTAGAAAATCCAACACGCTACGCAAGGCTACAAACATATTTACAATCGATATACTGGGGATGACAATTAATTATATCGATATCGGCGATGTTACACTACCGCAGCCAGCTGTTGACAAGATGGCCGCCATCCAATAGCGCGCCGCCCTTCCTATTCGCTTTAGAAAATGGGAGAGAGTCAACTCGCACATCGGCCACGGTGTGGCGTTGCGGTAGGGCCGTAGAAGATGGGGGAGCAACAGGTGACGCGCGGTACGCCACTAGCGGAAATTTCCCGCAAATTCCCCCCTCAAACAGACCATCTCTTGGCGAGCGTGCGCGCAGCACCAACAAGACAGCCTTCAGAGGCGACGCCCCACGGACGAAACCAGCCAAGGCGAAATTCGTGACTCCATTCACGAATGTGTGGTGAAGCAAGACCACAATTTGTGTGTGTGTGCCTCGATGAGGCACAAGTGAGGGGAAACGCCAAAATCGAACGCCAGGAGGCGCTCGACTCTACCCTCTAGGCAACCTTGTCGGCCATGTTGGAATGATGGGCGTGGCCATTGCTGCTGGGTTTTGGCGAGGAAATCGGGCCGCCATTGATGGTCGTTACTGTCATTAGCTGCTGCGGTCCGCCATTGTTGACCAGTTGATGTAATTCACCGTTGGGTGTCGCCACTCTCCCTAAATTGGATGCGGGACTATGCAGTCCGCCGTTAGGTGTCGCTACCCTCGCTCCGTTAACTGTGGGGCTGTGCAGCCCGCCGTTGGGTGTCGCTTGTGGCGCCAACTGCTGCAGTCCGCCATTTTGCTTGTCGCTGCCGTCATCGTTCAGTAGAAGGCTATTGGCTAAGGCGGTGGCCGGCACGAGCGGAAGTGCTGCGGGGAGACCGACCGGAAGTCCCACCGCCACCGGAAACGCGGGTGTGGTGACGTCAGAGGCAAAGTGTAGGGTGGGCGGTCGCCAGACGCGAACGTGCTCGTGGTGCGAGGCTTTGGAGCGCAGTGTGACCAGACAGGTCTTTCCCAGGGCCGTGTCCTTGTTGAGCAGACGGGGTTTGCGTCGTAGCTGGCAGCGCAGGATCCGGCCGAAGGCGCGCTTGAACTCGCGGCTGGACGAGGCGTAGATGATGGGATTCAGGCAGCTGTTGCAGTAGCCCAACCAGAAGATGACCTGGAACAGCTCGGGCGGGATGTAGCAGGACGTGCACAGGGCACCTGAAACGGGAACAGAAAAAGAAAAACCTGGATTTAAATTGTCGATTCACCAGCCTTTACTGAAACAACTGCAAAAAAACGTCAACATTAATCAAAATCCATTCAGTGGGTTGGAGAACTCCATTGTGTGGTTACGACGATTTCGGGCTCGATTCCCACCGCTAAATCTCGTTTATTAAATAATTAATATTACGTATGTGTAAAGACGAAGAAATAAAATATCACCATATCATTAACTCGTGAAACGAAAACTGGAACTGATATTGTATACACTAAAGGGTATTAAGCGGTTTACAAATAGTTGACATTCAATTTAGAAATGTTGCATACAGTATAGTGAATAAGCTCGGGGTTGAGCTGGAAATTTAACTACGATCGTGGTCGTCTCTGTTCATCGACCAGCCGATATATATCCATCTGACCACGAAATAGCGCGGAGGAGCTTTTCGAGGATTACAAGCAAGTATGTAGCCGCGTCGGTTCCAACATTATTGAAACAGGAATAAAGCCGATAATGCTGGAAAAGCCATCAATCATGCTGAGCTTATGATTGACTATGCACGGGCGTAAGGATAAGAACGCCGAGCAGGTCAGGTAGGCGCCGTACAAATGGTTATCCAGGTGGCGCCACCCTCGTCGAACAAGTCGTTGACGTAACGACGAGTTCGGTTAGAGGCAGGCCCTGTGCCAATAAATCAAGTTGGATTACACGAACCAGTGGCGCCTTCCCAAAAAGCAAAACCGAGAAGAAGAAATTATCAAGTTGAAATTTTCGCAGCGTATAACTTGATAATTGGAATCACGGTGCGCCGGTTCAGGTGACAGCGCACCGGATGTGCGCCATCGAAGGCCGGCGTCACAGAAAGTAGAACGTGGAGTCAGCCTAACTACTGCTAAATTGGATAGCATATGTGCCATACACGAAGCTTCTTTCGGGGGGCTTTATGAGAGTGTAGAGGGTGCGTCGAAGGAGTACTACTGAAATTTCTAGCGATTCTACTGCGGTTTCGACGCCGTTTTTGCTATGATTAGGATTGAGAGGAGAAAAAGGGAGTTATTTGAACAATGAAAAAAAAATTTAAATTATCCGGAATGAGTAGAAAACGTGGCATGAAATTCCGACAAAAATGAAAGAATAATGAATTTTATGCCCACAAAAATTCCCAGTTTCGATGCCATTTTTGCTGTGTTTAAGTAAGAGGAATAAGAATTGGAAAATTGGAAAAAAAAAGTATTAAAATTTTTCGGAACGAGATGACAAAAAGTAAATTTTGTGCCTGTAAAATGCATGCGTATTGCCACCAAACGAAATTGACACAACATTTTTTTTAAAGATTAATAAAAAAAAGTATTTTTTATTATAAATAATTATAATGGGTTCTTATGGGTAATTATAAATAGTAATTTGCCACGGGAGATGTGGACGTGGTAAATTTGTGGATGTCTATCGTTGTCGTCTTATCTGAAGTGTCAGTTCCCACGGCGTTCTGGTTTAATTTTTCATTCGTTTCGCCAACTCTTATCGCCTTTTTTGTTTTGCGATCCAGCATTCCGCTCATTCCCTATCTATAAAAAAGTAGATTACCACTATTCGTTGAACTTTCACAAATTCGATTCGATGATTGACATAATTCGATGAATTTTATTAGTCGTAGTGGTTGTGCAGTTGATGAAATGCCTTTCCATTTGATATTACTGTACAATTCAGTTTAAAGATTAAGAGATAGAAATTTTTATATCAAATTTCGATTTCTCCACGCCGATCATTCATACTAATTAAGCCTTACTACCGGGAATTGTCACTAACGAACAATGTTACATCTGAATATCTCATTCGGAAAGGGGGGAAATGAGTATTTTTCGAGTGGATCATTTATTTTTATTTTCCGAATTGCAAAAGTTTGTCGGCGACAATCTCCACCAATGATCCCGGTTCGTGCCGATAGCTGGTTTCCCACCAGTCGACCGATCAATTTAAATCAGCGCTTCCCGTTAACGATAACATAGTGCACCGCTGCCGAGACATCTACTCGTACATTCATTTGTTGCGGGGACGGCAAAAAATAAAGAAGCGCCAAACTCTTCCGCCCAGCCCATGCTAAGAAGTGGGCGCGACAATCGCGTAAGCACTTTTAGCCGAAATACCGAAACGCCATAGTCGGTCGTAAAAAATTCGAGAGCATGTCAAAATGGCCCGTCGTATATTATTGTAAACGAGGCCCTTGAAAAACCGAATCGCGCAAATCCTTGCCAGATTGTAGAACGCACGTTTCAGCACACTTTCAGCAGACAGTTGAGTCCTAAAACGTGGCACGTCTCAAACCCAAATGAGAGCCACCCCATTAGAGCCTTTACGGATATTCCCAACTTTAATTCCGAAATGAAAATGTGACACATCATTCAGTTTTTTATCTGATTTATTTTTGGAAGAACTTTATGGACATTCGATTGGTTGGGTCGCATCTGTACACAGTAAAAAAAAAATGGGCTAATACTTGTTTCTGCCTCAAATCAGGAGGAGTTGTTAAGACAATCTTTGTAGGGTCAATTAACTTTAAACATATGTTTAAGGTAACGGGTGACGGGGCACGACCATCTCGAAATAGAAACGAGAAAACATTTATTTTGAAATTGAGATAACCTACATTTCACAACATCTTCTTTTCGAGATGGTCATGTCCTGCTGCATTTTGGAAATGTATATACAGTTAAAAAATGTGTCATTTCAGCCATGTATTTGTGGCGGTCATTTTGCTATCCCATCCATTGCTCCATTTGCTATCCTGCAACTTTTTTGTTTTTTTTCGTTGTTTTTTTGCATTTTTGTGAACATGTGACGTTTTTATTTTTGTGAACATGTGACGTTTAGTCACATGTTCACAAAAATAAAACGATGCTTCGGCTCTGTCAAGTTCAACACCTGCAATAAGACGTTTCGCTGTGAATTTGCGTTTAAGTTTACTGTCAACGTGAATAACCATTTTTAGTTTAAACATTTTTGAAAAATTTAATTTATGTCAAATGTATGAAAACTCCTAAAACGAGTAGTCCATATCTTATAGTTCACTAAGATGGGGGAATTGCAGGACTACAATTTGAAACTCGGCAACGAAGATAGTTTAAACGTAAAATTTAACATATCTTCTTGAAGATAAATTAAGAAAATGAAAATTTGTGAAACACAAAAACAAACGTAAGAACTCATCCGCGACTTTCGTCATTACCCAATAATTTGAAATATATAAAAAGGAATTTTTTTATCGTATCTCTGGTTAACAAAAATACGGTAAAAAATTCCTTTTTGTATTTTTTAAATTATTGGGTAATGACGAAAGTCGCGGATGACACGCTTTGTGTTTCGCAAATTTTCATTTTCTTGATTTTATCTTCAAGAAGATATGTTCAATTTTCTTCGTTGCCGAGTTTCAAATTGTAGACCTGTAATTTTTCCATCTTAGTGAATACTACCATCGGCTCCTCTCTACTTCCTTTGAATTTTTTATTTTGTAAGTTACAGTTGTTGGTGCCCTCTGGTGGCCTTCCAGCGAATCATCTCTGGCCCGCTTTAAATTACATCCACTTAACAATCGGGTAACTACTGATGATTAATCATCGATTTTTCTAGTACGTTTTGAGCTCCTATAATGCGAAATGACATTTTCGCGAACTAAGCGCCACTAGCGGTCATATAAACTGATCAGAGGGTCTAGGGGTCGAACCAGGAAATGATGCCCCTTTTGGGCATTCATGGATGTGACAAGGGCTTTGTGACGGTGATTCCGACGCGATCCAATGTTAAGGTTACAGTGGCGCCACCTTTTGGCAACGAGCCCGGAAATCTCCGCCCATGCCGGGTGCATTTTTATCTGCTCGGTGCACAAACGATTTCGGTCGCATATTTGTTTCTCCGATTCGGTTGGAATGATTAAAAAAAAAGCTTTTCCGCGAAACACGCTATCTAAATCCACGCAGCGTATTCCAACATAGCAGACTCGAAAAGGGCAATTCGTTCCGCTCCGATTTCGCTCATTTCTCTTAAGCAGAGAGCTCTCGCACAAATCCACAAAATCAGTGCTGGCAGTTTTTCGAACATCCGGTTTTATTCATCTACCGTACAATCACCCAGGCCACCTTTTGGATCTTTGCCACGTCTTTCGAGAAGTTTTCATGAATTTTTATAATATCTTGTAGAAGAATTACATTTTTTCTATTCTTTCAAAACTAAAGACGTAGGTCTTAAGAAGATCTGGGTGAAACTCATGAATCATGTATATTTTCGGGGAATTGTGGTGGGCTCATTGAATCGCCTGTTTTTATTTATTGGCTCCGTCTCCAGAGACGTAGGAGGAGCCACTTGCCTTGTAGGACACGTACGCTTCGATGTGTTTGGTTACTTGTAGCTCTATAAACAAGCGCTCGGTCAGTGTCACGCTCCAGACAACAACAATGTGCCGTCACCATGTAAGTAACAGTGAGAGGAGACTATGTGGCAGAGGGGTTGATGGCTCGGTGATGGACAGTGTGCCGCAATTGATGCACGGCCGGGAGTCGAGCCTAATGACCCGCGACTACACAAATAAAACATTCGCCATGTTCATAAAAATAGAAATCGGTCGATTTTTTCACCCTCACTACAAGTGCGGTTTCTTTCAATCCGACGAAAGTGATGTTCACGGTGACGTGTGTGTATATTTCGGTCTTGGCGAACATGTCAAACATGTCGATACATGTCCGAACAGCACCTGCACCTACAGCATTTACATTGTGGTCGCAGAGGTCAGCTTAGTTATTATCGCGTTTATCCTCTTCCAAAGATAATGACTTCATGTTAAGATGGTGTTTTCAGGATTCAAAAGTCTGAGACATTCTTTTAATCGACATTTTATAATCTGGTGCTATCATAGATGTTGGATAAGATTTTACCAGCGTCTCCAGAGGTGGTGTCATAAATTTTTTTAAAATGACCGAATAAAGTTTAAAATTATTAAATTAAAGATGTTACCTGTGTAAGCATCAAATCAAATCAAAAGCGAAATCGTGACTAACATATCATTTTCCCCTCTTCCCCTTAATATTTTGAAAAAACAGGCTGTCCTAGAATCGGTCAATCAATGGCATATTGGATTCAAGACAGCGATGGACAAAATTTACAATAGAAAAGTAGGGAACCGTTATAAATAATAATTGGCAATTGTGAAAAAATTCCGATTCTAAACTCTAAACTAAACTCAATCTAAACTCTAAACTCAATTCTAAACTTGTACACAAATTTCCTTTCTTGAGCAATGAGCTCGACTAAAATGCATGCAAATAAAATTGAAAATAAATTTTTGTTAGAAGGCATGATTTTAAACAAATCATGTATTTTTGTTGAGAGGTGCCGTTGTCGACTAATCGAATTATCTGATAAAATGTCAGTCATCGCTTAGTTTTGATTAAATATACGCTCAGGAATGGGAATTATTTGAACCGGGTATGCTCGAATTGGTGTCACGAATGTGTCGCATGACTTGGGCCATATGCCGATAATAGTTCTTGTAGCTTTTTCAGCATCATTTCTTTTTCTCCCAACTATTAAATATTTTGCAAAAGTAAATGTGCGTTACATTTTTATCCTCCCACGTAGATATTTCTGAATCAGACTAATACGCCATTCTTCGATACTGTTGGCATTGGATTAACGATTCTTGTATTATGGTTCCTTAATAACCAAAAATATTCTTCCGCACGGTTGCTAGGATTTTCTTCATCTCGCTGATTTTGATAAATAGATTTTCCGATGACTGTCTTCCGCGTTTCTGCAGCTTAATGCAATACCAAATGCTTCCAAGAAAATCGTTCGACATCTTCCTATGATGTGTACTTCGACCATCTCAAATCACTGAATTGGTCAAGTGAAATACAGTATACGAAGAATACAGTATATAATCATTAAGCGCCGGATGCATTCACAGCGTAGAATGTCTCCAATTCGAGAACAGATCAATAACTACTTTCCTCTTAATATTATCGTATCAAAATCTATATATATAAATGTGAATGTATGTTTGTTTGTTGGTTTGTATGTCCTTTATGCATTACTAAACCATTCATTCGATCACTATGAAACTTTGGGAAGTTGTTCACTACATTCCCGAGAAAGTTTATGCCAAATTATTCTCTCCTACGATCATCAGATCGTACATTTTTTTTTACATTTTGCATATTCCCGCGATCCCCAAACCAAAAATTCTGGACTTCCCTGCAAGGCTTCTAGGTGTGCTCCTCCCCTCACTCAGAGAAACCTTCAACCTTCTTCTCTCTTTTGTTCTTCTAGCTGACGTCAGTTCAGAACCCCCTCCCCTCACAGTAAACAGTTTCATTTAACGCCACCAGAGCACATTTGCAGGAAAGCATGGGAAAGCGGGAAAGCAAATACAAATGAATGCATCCTATCGAATCGCAGCAATGCGCGACGGGTTAACTAGTAGTATTATAACTGCGAACTGATTTTTTGTATCAGTTTCTTCAATATATTCTTTAAAGAAATTGCCAGCGATTTTGTTCTCGGAAAAACTAGTCATTCTTTTCGCCATATCATCCGCGGATGATGTCGACGTCGTGCGACTGATCTGTCATTTGCTTGACACTCTTCAACACTTTGATGAAGAATCTCAGAGGGAGTATTGAAAAAATTCAGTTGACGGTGGTCAAAAGAGTTGTAAAGCCGTTGAGCATGAAAGAACGTTTTGAGAATTCTGGTGTCAAATGCCCGTTTGGGTGATATGAATTATAGGAACAATATCAACCTTGCCTGTTCTGAGCTTCTGGGTTAGAACCCCAATTCGGGTGTAAGCTTACTTACTTAATTACTACTTAAGGTCTACTAGAGGTCTGTAGTGTACAGAACGAGAGATGCATGGATACGTCGAAATAGGTCGAAACCTGAAAATTCAGGTAAAATGTCAGCGTTAAGGCGTTGCTCAAGGTTGGTCTCAGGAGGTCCTGGGCAGGATACGGTGAGGCGAGGAGGCGTCGGTCACGGGATCGTTCTTGCCCGCATGACCGTCGCAAATCATCCAGTGGCTGCTCGGATGCATACGGGTCAGTCGGAATCGAAGAAAGCCATTAGTTGCACTCGGATGACCGAAATAAAAAAACAAATCGTACCGCCACCACCGATCCATCCATCTACATGCATGGGATGACCAGCTTGACCGAAACTTCGCCTATCTCTCTTGATCATTGTCGACGTGGAGGGAGGAAAAAATAGTGGAACGAACGCGAAAATCCTCTTGTCGAGCGAAAAGACGGTTACCGTTGATCCCCTCCGCATCATTTACACCGCTGGTGCACCAACTGTTCGGACCTCCCAGGATCGGGTACAACCAGTTCCATGGATTCGTGGATTTCTATTCCTTCAGTTTAAAACCAAATCCTTAGCTTTTGTTCTTCCCGGTCGGTCGGGCGCGTCAGCCTTCGGATCGAAGGATGCTTAAATGTTTGCTTTGTACTTTTCTAGGCTCAAAGCCTAGCCTAACCTACCCTAACGTTTTACCTCCATTCCCAAAGAAGGCGTGCGTATAAATTACGCTCACCCGAAAAAAGTATGGACATAATGTTTCATGTTCTTCTGTTTTGAATATTGTTCGATTCGCGAAGCAAGGGGTAAAAGTTGATGGCGCATGGAGAGATTTAGATGGGTGTACAAAGTCGATTTAACATCGTCTCCCCTCCCCCCGTCCTCCATCCCTTTGAAAGAATCAACCATATTTCATTCCCTCGAGCAAGTTATCAGCTCCGGAGAGTCGGTACAAAAAATGGTAACTTGGCAAACAGCAGCCCTTATCTTTTAGCTCAGTTCGCGTTGCCGATATATTCGAATATATGCGCAGTAGTTATTCATAATGTCTCCAACGACTTTATCATATGATCACCAAAAATGGGGTACGGTAAAATTCCATTTCGTAATTGCTATTGCCTGCTATATACACACTTATGTATGGAAAAAGGCACAAAGCGGTTAGGAGCAATTGTAGGTAATGTGGTGTTTACACTTGCCCTATTTTGGTTTCGGATCGTTTTTTTCTATCTATCTATCGATCGATCTATTTTTATTTTAATCAGATCTTCTGAAATAATCTGTCGAATCGCATACATTTTTTTGTCATAATTGAGTAACAGCAAACGAACATTTTGGCTATTTCAATTTTTCTTTTACATTTTTGACATAGGTTAGAATTTGCGCCCGCCACTTTTTGTTCAATTCAGTGGCGCAAAATATTTTGTTGGCATCCGGTAGTTGCGCGTTTTACCATGACAATTTCACATTTCATCTGAAGATTTTGTTTGATTATTTATTATTTTCCCTTTACTGTAGTCGCTGCACTACAGGCGTTTTTGTACCCCTCTTGGTGCTTAGGCACTCTATGGGAGGGACATTTTTCACCAGTACCCTGGGATCGAAATTATCGGGAGCCCGCGCCGGGAATCGAATCCGGGACCGCCGGTTCTGTATTCCGTGCGTAAAGTATGTAATGATGGTCGATCTTCCTGTTTTAACACAAGCGATCTTCAATTCTGTCAGTTAGTTTAACTGCATATTTGCAGCTAAACTAGTTGTATATATATATATACCTCGTTGCAGCGCTTCATTCACATGTCATTATATTATTTCTTCAATAGTCTCTAATTTATTTAACGTCTTTAAAGTTTCATATGCAAAGTTTTTTTCATATGCAAAGTTTTTCATATGCATAAGTTCAATAAGCACTATTCTACACTCAGTAAGCGCATCGAATAATGGAAACGTCTAAAATAAGATTTTCATTTCATATTTTAAAACATGGAGCTGTGATTTTTGTCCTCCACCATAACATTAAACATAAACCGTTAAATGCTTCCAATACCATAATTTTTAAGAGCAAAACTACAATCTCCAATAAAATCGGAACATAGTAGAGTGATGTCTGATACTTTTGCCGGTAACCAGAATTTTTTTTTAATGTACAGAAAAATAAATGTGCATGCTAAGTAAATGTTCAGTATATAAGTAAAAAATAAATATACTAATATGTATAAATAAGTATGTTCATTACGTTATTGGTAAGTTCAGCTATCTTTTCAAATTGCAACTCAGTATACAGTGCTTGGAGATAGAAATTGGAAACTACCGTAGCCATGTCTTTACAGACATTATATTCAAGTTGAAATATGCTAGAATTTGCGATCGCAAATCAATGGATACTTTCTCAAACTGCGCGGCAAACTTTATTCGCATCGCATAGCAAGAATTTATTTTCCTTAGACAGCTGTACTTATGTAGATTGGAGCGCGTAGCACACAAACTCCATCCTTTTTTGGGGTAATGATTTTTTTTTAACTTTATTTTTCAAGTTGAAGGGATCGGCGATGGAGTTTCGCTGGGGATCACGATAGGGGTTGAGTAATTAGTCTCAGACTCTCTCTCTCCTTCATATACACAGTATATGCACTGACTCTCCGGTTTAGACTTCATTATTTATGTCCCTCAGAAATTGTAGCACGAGTTGGACGTGAGGAACGGCTGGAGCGATGCAAAAGCACAAGGTCACTTTAGCGATTTGCCTAATGGAGCTAAATTCGAGAGGGGGGATCAAGGGGAAACTGGGCAGAACGAGAAAGAGAGGGACACAAAATGTGGCGAACAAAACCGTGAATATTTTTTGTCGGCTCAGCATATGTGCTTCATCAAAACTCTCTGAAAAATATTTCATCAACATGTACAGATGTATTTTTTTTGTTGTCATCCATTTTTTTCCAACAGCTTACCATAATCACAGAAAGCCTGTGACAGAACATTAACAATGTCAGTGCACATTAAAGGATTTTATTTTTTTCAATTTTCATGACATTCTCGGTTCTTTCATAGCCTACAAACGCTGCGCTTTATCATCAGATGGCGCTTATTTCTTCCGTGTTACTGCTACATTTTTAGCGTTGCCCGCTCAATCCCAATTCATCAATTGGAGCGCCAGTTGATGGGAGATTGATCGGTGAGTGATGGTCTAATATAATTATCCATAGCTTTCAGACTATCGATCTGCTGTAAATGCAATCTGTAAGAAATATTTTGAACTGAATTTTTAAAAATGATGCTGAGTTTTAATTTTATCCGTGTCGAAAAACGCGACTTCTCATGGTTTGCGATTATTTGTCGACAAAGTTTCGCTCGAAAGCAATTTGGCCACACACACACATGGTATTGACGCGCTCTTTTTGACAGCGAATACCAAAACAATGTTGTCGCGTCAAATAATAGATGGGTCCTGTCGAAGGCAGGCTTGAATTTTCTCGCCTAAATGACTACAGCCACCCACAGGATTATTGAGCTCTTGTGAGAGTGAGTGCAAGGAAATGGTAGGGGTGGTTGCGTTGCGTCCCTCCACCATTCTTTTTCCACACGCCCTTTTGATTTAGTTTCCAGCAGCGGGCAAAGGGTGACTGAATTGAATTTATGGGAAACTGGTGGAAGAAGCAAAATATATATTTCATTTTCTGTTGGTTACAATTTTTATTAAAGATTGCGAAATGTTGAGCTCTGAATTATAATAGCTAATTTGAATGGTCACACTGGATATAGTTAAAAAGTGTGAGGGAATGTCCACTTTTTCTCACGTCTCCGAACATTTTCTTACTTTGTTACATCAACTATGTTACAAACAAGGATAATCTGGGAATTGCGAAGGATTGCGCCTTAAAATTGAAAATTGCGCCATAGACGAAAAATATGTACACGTCGACAATGAAAAAAATATAAAATAAATTTATGGAGTCTTGCCAACACGTAGTCGAGTTTCCACGATTTCTGTTTCTCATATTTGTATCACTATTGTTTGGATAATGCATGGAAATCCAGCGCTAGAACGTACGTTCATGGGGACCCAAACTTGAAAAGAAAATCAAATGTTTTAACTAAAGCTACTTGTTGCAATCTGAATAGGATAGTTATTCTTAGAGTTTTGTGATAAAGAAAATATTTTTTCATGTATTAAGGTATCAATGTAAGAAAGCAGCTGATTTGCTATGACAAATAGTGCACATCCGTTAATTGGGAACTACTGCATTATTGGTGCTAGAATTAGTGATATCATAACAGTAGGTCTAATTGGAAATTCAAACGTAACAGGAATTTCAAACTGAATCCAGCACTATTCCAGACATGTATTTCGTAGCACTAAGAAATTTGAAAATATTTAGTTCTTACTGTGGAATCGATTGTCGAAGTTCGTTCTTTTCTTAACCGAGCTGACGTCACCTAATCAATTCCTCAATTTGATGATAGGCACGAGCGCCTGCCTCGCATTAAACACAAATGCGTTGCAAAAGCAGATGTTGCGTCGCATGACACCCCTTTATCCTCCCCCTTCTCCCCTTTGCGAATGAGAAAGACACTAAAGTTCTAGGGGAAGTACTCAAGCGGCTTTACTGCGTCAGCATGACCGTAATCCGATTCTTACAGTTAATGAGCTTAGATGTACAGAGAGCAAGATTCATTTTTTTCTTCAGAATAATAGGTTGTGATGTGAGCGCTCCTTTTCCCCTCACGTTAATTGGCTGCGCTTAAGGAGGGAGTTCTTTAAATACTGTACGAAATGCGTTTCAATTTGGACAAAAAGTTGGTTGTTCTGTAAAAAAAAATCCGGTCTAATTTTCTTATTGTGAAAAAAGGTCAAAAAGTGGGGTTGCCTCTACAAATTTAAAAACTCGTCTCAAAATAGAAATTCCAATGTTTTTTCTAATCAATGGCTCAAATTGTCACCGCCACCTTTAAAAACCTGATGATCTCTGTTTATGTCGCCCTGCATTTTCTTTCCCAGGTCTCAAAAAAATATAGGAAAATAAAGTGGTGTAACTATTTAAAATCAAATGCCATTATTCCCAAAGGATGGTGTTCTAAAAATAAGCGCCCAAAGAATCTAAAGATATAAAAATAAATAAAAAATAAAAATTTTGAAATCCCTTAGATCTCGACCAATTTAATAGAATAGGCGATGAACCCTGCCATTATATGAGAATGCGCATTGAGGGTGTTTTGCTCATCTACTTTAAAAAAAATATTATTCTTTTTTCTTAGATAAATAGGTTTATCATTATTTCTAAATTTATTCATACTCTTAGGAGAAAATGATTCCAATTTCAAACATATGAATCGATATATTTTTGAAAATCTGATTCAATAATTGAAAACGTGGTTATATTGAATTTTTGAAACTATAATTTTTTCACAATTTTAAAAATTCACGTTCCACATACTTCGATTTTTGTGTCGGAACTGAAAGGTTGCGCAGTGAATGAAGTCTAAGTGTTACTCATTTGTTGGCATGATCTGGTTTAATTCCTGTTGGAGGCAGTTACAGTATAAATTTGTTCCAAATACGAAATGACAATTTTTGTGATGATACAGAGCTCTTATTTGCCGGATAATCACCTTTTTCAGAGGAAATGTGACGTTTCTCCATTTCCTGAATTGGGACAGAAGATTTGACGGATAAGTGTCGCGAAATTGGGACCTCATTTGTAGGCGTTTGACTATTTTTCGAATTAGATGGCGTAGTCTTCAGTTTGTATCTTCAATACTAAGTTTTAGACATCAGCGCCAATTTCTCTACGGAGTTTTTCATACTCAATTCTGAGCTTAACAACGCAAAAGCTTTTAAAAGCTCGTCTATAGGGGGAAAAATTACAACGAACGTAATAGAGTGGGGGAGGTCAAATTTAACCAAATGATTCCATCCGGAGGTGGGAAAGTTTAACTGTAAAATGACGTCACCAAGCAGGTGCTGCCCTTGGGGTGACAAAAGAGTAAAACGCGAACTTCCGTTGTGTCAGTCGGACTGTGTTTTATTTTATGGGGTCTTACTGTATAAATAAGTTGTTATTTTAATTAATTTTTTATAAATTCGTAGCTGTACATTTTATGTAAATGTATTTTAAGTTATTGATTTCAACTCGTTTAGAATCACAGCAATAATTCTCAGAAATAAATATTGGATATGTTCCAAGGGAAGTAAGTACCAGTAGTTCTAATGTTTCGTCGCGCGACCTTTATCACTTTTAGTAATTTAAGCTGTTGTCTTGTCTGGAAAGTGTACATCGTTTACATGCAAATCTGGACACTTATAGTAAAGGACAAAATAGGCGCTATAAATAATTTACACAGTCTGCAGCTCAAAAAGCTTCAGAAATACTTAGAAACATTGAGTCGCAATTATCCCTCGTTCAAAGGGTTCGACGAATTTAGCTGTGACACGCCGCAACAGGGGCTTAAAACTGGTGGCATCTCAATGACCACTAAGATTATGATTTTGCGTCTTGTGGCGATTCGCCGAAACTCATCGGAAAAATATTTTGTCTACCAAATGGACCGCTTTTGTATATTTTGACCTTTCTTGTCGAGTGGCAGAGAGGTAGCGCGTTCGCCTCTTAGCCCGTGATCGCGGTTTCGATTCCGGCCGACACCTTCGGGAATTTTTCGGGCGAGAGAAATTCCTTAAAACGCGCCTTCCTTCGGAATGGAAGTAAAGCCGTGGGAGCCGTGCCTGTACGATGTCAGGAACACGTTAAAGATCCC
>JAQGBY010003286.1:0-19764 GCA_034698785.1 Mycogona germanica
AGCCGGGGCACGGAAATGGGGAGAGAGGGAGGACGTACCCGGAGACAAGTTAAAAAGACGAAGGAGACACGCGCGATTCTCATGTACGTGGTCGGATGAGAGAGTGGAGAATGGGGGAGGGAGGGATTGAGGTGAGGGAGAGGCTGAGAGATGGCGCATATTCACGGTTAAGTACCTTTTTTTTTCCGGCGAAGGTAATCGCGGCAACAATTACTCCAGACGGTGAGCATTTAATCAAGTGACTGAGAAAACAACTGCTCATTGCCAAGCAAGCGCCAAAGCAAAGCGACACGACGACGACGACGACGAGAAAACTCGGATGTTTGAACGCGAGAGTCGCGTTTAGCGGGAGCCGGAGAAAGAGAGAATTGCAGATTGCGTAAGACGAAAGTGTGCTGGTGGTGGAGGGGTTGAGGTTGGGGGTGTTGATGGTGGTCGTGACGGTGGGTGAGGGAAAGGAAAAAGCACTTATCAAGCAGTCATACCGCGGGGGAACATCTGAGCGAAGGAGGGAAATTCCTTGGCCGAGCGCGACGAGACAAATGGAATGACGTTTTAACGGACGTGTTATCTTTATTGAAATTGGGCGGACCCGAAATGACCACTTTATTTATTTACCAAATTAGACAGAGTGGTTGATAAAAACAGTGGTGTCAAAATTAGAATTTAACACTTAACATACCATCAATATTAAATTATACTTCGGTTTCAATTAAGAGGGACTTCTCGCCAGCGAGAAGGAAAGAGGTCGTGAGTCAATTTTATTTGCGCATGTATTTTCAGATCAATTAAACCAATGCCGTTCTGTTGCCCTTTGTGTGAGGTGGGGCCCAGGATGGAGATCGGGTTTATAGCGCGATCCAGTCCGAGCTAAAGGACTCACGGATACTCGTCAGTGCATACCGGAGTCCCAGAATGACCAACGGCGGACATCAATAAGGGGCAATGGACACTTGTCCTCGGCTTAGCAAAACCGCGCGTCTCCTTGGACTGTTGTTGGACGCGTCGGACCAATCATTGCCACCAGCGTCAGCTAGTCTGCCGTGACCGTCTGCGAACGTACATGTACATGTATAGGCCACACCAGGGCAGCCCGGCCACTCGCCACTCTTCGCCGGCCAAAGCTGAAGGGGGTGAGAGAGAGAGAGAGTGAGAGAGACGCGGGACGCGCTAATTTTATCACCCGAATCACATCTCCACTCGTAATGGCCAATATGTTCCCATCCTAATTGTCATTACGGTGTAAACAGGCACCTTAGCACCCGATAAAGAAACGGTAATGGGCACTTTTCTCGCGGTCTGGCCAAAACGAGTGGTCAGCGAATGGTCACCACACACACACACGCACACTCGGGCTCAGGTCTCTATATACATATATGGAGGAGCCGCACACGTAACGACCACCGATCGCCACTATCTGAACAACAGTATGTGTGTCGGTGTAGTAGTGGTCACGACTGGACCCAAAGTACGGCGGCACGATCGTATTTAGGTTGGGAGGGGGGGTCCACTTGCCTGCACTCCCCCTCCCCTTATCGTCACTAACTCTTAAAAGAAAATAATGCGAACCCGGCATTCGATCGAACCTCTCAAACTGCAACTCTACATAAATACCATCCAACAGTAAATAAGGTTAATTCCTACATTAAAAAAATTATAACTAAAAAATATGAAGAGCAATTGAATGTGTGTGGTAGGTGAACGGAATGGTCGGAGTGGGGGCACTTTTCTGCACCACTGCGAGCCTGCACGCACCACCCAGAAAAACTAAACGCTGGGAGGAGTGGGGGGGGGGATAACGCGGAAGGGCAACAACAGGACCACCCCCACAAAACGACAACAGCAACCAAAAACAAACAGGGAAAAAAACGCAAGAGAAAAAAGACTTCACACTTGCGAGCAAATTGGTGGCGACGCTCCGCATGCCCGGGGGCTGACCCCCCAGAACCAGCCCTCCCGTTCCACCTCCACCTCCTCCTCCAAAAAGAAAAAAAACCCCAACAACCTACCACCCCTGAAATGTGACGTTAGCGCGAGCGCGCGTTGTCGTTATTAATAACGACGGACGACGACGACGACCACAACAACGACGTTGTCGTAAAAACGTTAAGCAGCAATTATCGCGCAGAATCTAGACAGGGAACGTGAGGAGCACTTTCCACAAATAGAAAGTACTTTTTTACTATCATTTTTTAATATGGCCACCGTTGGCCTAAATTCGGCGTTACCGCTATACTAAAAGGCGCCCATCTACTTGATATCATACGGCTAATTGAACCACCACCACCCACGACGGTGGTCCAGCAATTATAGACCTTGGACCAGGGTTCCGCGAAGTTTTGTCATTTAGTTACTAGTAACGCCACCTGAAGCTGACCACACGATGGGTCTCGAGGGTCATTTTTCACGTTAGAGCATCTCGCGTCTGGCTCCACGGAAATGCCTTTTTGTTTACGTAGTTCTAACGTGATCTTTTGAAAATTCTAGCACTATTCCGTTCGCTATTCCTCCCCGTATCTGACGCTCCCACAGCGAATCAAATGTAGGACAGACACTACAATTAATCAGAAACAGTTGAATGCCAGATTGACAAATTTCATAAAAATCGCCCGACATTGGCAAAAATCCCACGAACGCAATAGCGCAATGAATGGCATAGGAAATCAAAATAAAAAACCATATGAAAGAGGCGGCGTCAACAAAAAGACGGAATAGAAAAATCGTGGATTTCAATGACTTACTGTATTCTATTTTTATTCCCCCACTTTATTTATGAAAATGGCAATAACGCGTATTGAGGTCTATAAAGAGAGATAGAGAGAGAGAGAGCTACACAACGGCCTACTTGACACTGTGAAGGGGTCCGGCCAAATACGCTCCTAATTACAATATCCCAATGCCATAGAAACGGGTAACTCATTAATTTCCAGAAGCCTTTCAATTTGCCCGCGTTTTGTATGAGAGACTGCGGCACGTTTGACGCATTCGTCAATACGAAGGCCTGTTGGGGGTATTATTGCCAATTTGGCTGACCTACATTTGGTGGATGTTTTGTGTGTGCTGGAACAGCCGTTGGGTGGCGCCGCACTAGCTGAATAGGGAATTAACCAATGAATCGAATTCTGGCTATAACTGACCGACGCAAACTATCGTGAGGACAAGTCAAAGTATGAATAACCTATTAATCCGGCTTCACCCAGAATTATAAAACGGGGAAAATGTGATGCGGGTTATTTTTGTTCTTTACACTCGTATCTCATGAACGCAGCAACGTAAATACTTGAAGTAAGCCCCGCCATCAAACACATTAAATATATAATAAATAGCAAGTTGTGCCCGGGACCGACAAACTCTTCAAATAAAAATCCGTGCACAACTTGCCATTTATTATAATGTCTTTTTTCAAAACGTCCTATTCTCATTATTTTTTACATCAGATACTTTTAATCCTGATACAAGATAGCTCACCCATTACACCAACTATTTCTACTGGTTCACTGTATAACTTTAATAAGTCGATATGGATTTATTTTGATTTTGAAAGAAAGACGAAAAAAAGCTTTTTTTCCCTGTGCAGAGAAATGTCGTGTCGAGAAATGTGAGGAAGGCGTTCCGTTAACTTTGTTGCCCAGGGCGATCATCTTTCTTTAATAAAGGTCCCCCGCCAGATGAACACCAGCGGTGTCCGTGCGTTATTTCGCCAAACTTCGCCAATAATAACCGTCCGGCAATGTCTTTTTTTATCCCTTCTGTATTAATGGTCAGCCCAACGGATTTGCCGGAGCCATAAGAATCTTCTGGTCGCATCCTCCCCATCATATCTACATGGATATATATCCAGAAATGGCTCCACACACACACACACACACGCGTTGTGTATACACGCTCATGTATGTCGATACACACACTGCCACCTATATCGACCCACACCTACTGCGCATGCGCGCCACGGCTAACCCGTCAGATTGCACGTATGGGTATTAGTAATGGGTGGGGTAGGGGGATGTGGGTGAGGGGGAAAGGAGGCAAAGGGAGATTGGCGCAAGCACGGGTCGGGTGTGCGTGGTGGTGGATAGATGGGGACTGGCAGAGGGGCATCCGGGGTGGGGGTGGTTGTTGGGAAGGCGTAGGAGGAGGAGAAGGAGGAGAGTGGGGTGTCGGGGGTTACCTAACACACAGAGGCTAATATGAACGCCCTCAAGTGCTCGCTTCCAATAAAGCCGGAGCGCGAGCACTAGTTTTATACCGCTAACGAAAAACGAGTAGCCGACCAAGCTGTATTTTCGTGAGATATTTCGTGATGTCACAACACTATGTGCGAGCGAAAAGCAACTGTTATCTAATGAAATATTTACAAAATTACGATTTTTCCCGCACAAATCAATGATCAATCATTGAAGATGGGGAGGGGCAGGGGGAGTGAGAGAGAGAGAGAGATGAGGTCACTGACGATATTCTACAAAATAATTAATGAAGGATAAATGTTTTAGACGTTTGTTTCACACGAAAAGAGTGATTTTCATAATAAAGAAGTTGGTGCTCTCATTCCGAGCTTTGATAGCTCATCAACAGCGTGACTCAGCGCTATGAAATTTACACAGGACGTGATTTAATTGTAAATCTGAACCCAGCTTTGTTGCGCAAGTTATTTATTTTGTTGCGTTCATGAGAAATTGTTATTTTTGTTAATAGAAATTTCTGTCGAAGAGTTTGATCTGAGAACATGTTGTGATCATGTGGTACATGGTGCGTGGGGAGGAATGGCATATGCCGACTTGTGTCGCCATCTACCGGTATTTAAGATTGGACTGAGAGGCGAGACGTTTGAATGAGGTTGTACAAGTGCGGCAAATGGCGTCTAAAAAAGGCAAAGATGATTGTGAACTTTAAAACTACCAAAAATTACGCTTCCACGATAGTCGTAAAAATTGTGATAGATTCGATTAATATTTCGTATCCCATTTTATGATCCCCGGGAGAAACCTGGTCGTTTCACCTAATATGCTTACCTGGCCAGTTTTGATGCGTGTAAAACTCAAAACAGCTACATTTATAAGCAAATGGTTCGATGACAAATCGATGGTCCACTTAGCCCAGACACACAAAAAGCTCCAATTAATTCCACAATTCCACTGCCAAAGAGATTTCGAAAGCTAAACTCTGACGGAAGCCTCTCAAAGCGGGCAGAAACATTGAATTGGTGGCCGAGTAAAATCCGGCTTCTCTCCCCTACTCTGTCGTGGGCCTGCCTGGAGGACGGTAGAACGGGAGAGGGGTGGGGGTGGGGCTGTGTTGTTGGCAGCGCGCATGCCCGCGCCTAGGTCTTCGCTCGCGATGCCGCAACAGAGCTGCCGTCGAATTTATCACGTCTTGTTATATATGATTATTGTTCTCCCCAATCGTGCACTTCTAATTAAAGCAAGCTCGGAATTTAATCCCGTTTTGATGAAATCTGCTAATGGAACAGAAAAATAGTGGCGCTTCGCTGCTTGCCTTTATCAAATCTTTGCTATATGCTATGCTGCCACGCACCGCCTACGTCGTCTCTGCCATAGACGCGTGTGGTGCTAGGCGAGCTCTATACACATACACACACACACATGCACGGCGTGTGCGCCGACGGAAATTGATTATCTATTGTGAGCGAGACAGAGAGACCGGGGCCAGCACCGCCTCGCCTCCACTGTTATTGCGAAATTCGGTCGTGGATGGAGGAGAGAGACATGGAGCGGGCGCGGGTTGGCCAAAAAGATGTGGAAAAGTCGAGTACAGAGTAGGTGCACGATTAGGGAACGATCGTATTGCGTGGACAATAAGATTGAAATTGACCGGAAGTCGAATAACGATCAGAAAGTTTTAGCATTTGAGTATGAGGGACAAAAAAATCGGAACGATTAAGGAATGCGTTTAATGTCTCTTCTAAAAGGGGTTTCTTAAATTGTTTGGATTTTGTTTCAAGACAATAGACAAAAGACAAAAGCCTAAGCACTATGAGGGGGGAGGTAAGGCCTGTAGTGCGGTTGACTACAGTTGATGGAAACTAAAAAAAAAAAAGATTGAACAAAATTATGCATCTACACTCTAATCATTTTACGTTTTGCATCATGGAAATGTAATTTTGTTTAGGCGTAACGAGCACATGGCGGCTAGATTTCTAATGACCATGCTGTGGAGATTACAAACTCACGCATGTGCCTGAAAAAAATTCCATTTCCAAGCAACAAAACGTGAAATGACCCCCTAGGTTTTTCGAACGGAGTGATGAACTTCAGAAGAATCATATTACATAGACTTGACAAGGTACGAAAAATATGGAACACTTTCTGTTGACAATTCGAAACACCGGCAACTACCGTACAAAGCAGTATTTTCCACAATTGCCAGTTTCAATTTTATAGTTGGAGCTCTCCGCCTTGTCTGTCTGATGCCGTACTGTAAAGTCCCGTCAACTTTTGACTTGGGTTTCGCGAAAAAACCGAGATGTACCTAAATGAATCGAAAATGTCAAACGTGGAAATTTCAAACGGTCCTTCGACGAGAAGCAGCGCGAGCAAAAAAAAAATTTATGCAAGACCAGTGCATAATTACAGAGTTTATCTGCAAAAACAAGCGGGGCGCACGAGCACATCCGGTTCGCTAATTGGCCGGGTCATTATGAAAAGCGGACGCGCGGTTGCAGCGAGCAGCAAAGCAACACCAATCCAGCAAACCAACTGGCAAAAGCTCGTTTTCCCCAGCTAATAGGCAAAAAGGGAAGAAAGAGAGAAAAAAGAGAAAAATTGGAAATAATTGGTTGCGAGTGACGAAAAGGGAAAAGGGCAAAAAGGGAGAGAGCGCGGAAAACTAGAATTGCCGACACTTTGGAAACACATGGGGACATTGGCAAATCGCGCGCAGATGGGAATCATTGTGGGAGGGAGATTTCTTATGAGAGGGAGGGGGATAAATTGAAGCCAATTACGTCGTGTCATTGGCGATTCGGGAAGCTATGGTCTGGTTAAGGGGGGTTCGGGTCTGATTGGACGATAATAATTACCAACGTCCCTTCCCACCTTCACTTCAACGTACAGAATTCAGTACTGGTCTTCTTCACTTAAATCGTGCTACACATTTTTTAAAACATCATTATCTTCAAATATCTAGCCTTCCCACAACATTCTCCTCACAAATCCAATGGCAATTTTGGGAGGTGGTTAGACGGAACGACGAAGTCCCCCACAGTCCCTCTTGCCCCCGGATAGCCCCCGTAAATACATTTTTTTAATACTAAATAATCGGGCGCAATTAATCGAGTCGCCCTGCAGCCTTTGTGTGTGTAGGCGCAGTGGAGCAACGCTATGGCCCCATTCGACGAAAGTCTAATAATGCGGCGAGTATAAGTCATCGCGTCACGTGTATGGAGAGTGGACAATTTTTAATTAAATTTTTGTGGGGGTGAGGGGGTGGGGCGGGGAATAAGCCTCATCGAAATTAGGACCGCCTTAGATAATACTAGGTACCGGTACGAATGTACTTCCTCGTACCATTGGTAGGTTCGCTTCAATCGCTCAGCTAACGACAAATGTTTGGAACCTAGGGGTGGTAAGTTCGCATCAACACCAACCCGGTCAGTTTAGGGATTTAAAAAAATATATTAACCAATACCTGCCGTGTCTCTTAATTCCCGCGAGGAGGAGGCACTTTCACCATCGTGGTGGCTCGAAAAAACGACCAAATAATAAGTCTCTCATGGACGCTGAACGGTAGAGAATATGGATGGCGAACAATAGGTACTATAGGGTGGTGAGGGGGTACAAAACAAAATTAATTTGGTGGTGTAAAAGAGAGAAAGTTTGAGAATGAAGTGCCAAAGTGGGGTGATATTCATCTCACCGCCATCCTAATCCGACGTGCAATATAACAACCCAACCACCCCAAAATTAATTGTTATACAAAATACAAAATAAAAGTAGGCAACAAATAATCGGGTACCCTTTTAATTTGTTCCAAAAATCAGAATTTGAAAGGAAACAAAAGGTTCCCGAACCGTCGCCAATTAAGTGGTGTTCACAAACAGGAATTTCTCATCAACAACATGAATTGGGAATTTGATTTTGGCATCGCATTTTTGGCATCACTGTTTGCCAGAAATTGAAAAAACAAAAGAGTTGGCTACACAAGAAGCCCACTGAGATTCCAGCGAAACAGGTAATGACTGAGAAACTTGTCTACACGACCGTAATTAGCGAGCACAATGACGAGCATTGGCTGCCAAAACAATTGTTGACGCGCGAGCAGCTCGGCGGAACTAATCACACCTTTAGAAAACCCGATGCAGTCAACACACTCGTGAATGCAGAACCAACATGAAAATCTGCGTATGTGCGCCGCTCTCATGAGCGCAGAGATAATTATCGATGACTCTTTTTAAGCCGAGATAATTACGAAGAGTGTTTTAGTTATTGAAAGTAAGCAACCACTGTAAACACCGAAACCTTGAAAGCCTCGAGCAACTAGAACTACATCAAACAAATGCAACAAAATACGTTTCGAATTATCACTATAGATGGCGCTAAGCCATGAACCCACTACCTGTGATATTTGATTCTAAATTGTCGCATGTCAGTCGTAAAAAGTTTTACTCTCAAATGCCGGTAGAGGGCACCAGATGAACAAATTTGCTCAACTCCAGAAAGATGGAATCTGTGTCCATGGACAAATTTGAACCAAAAATCAATGAGACCTATTTTTGGTTAGACAAACGTCTCATTCGTGTTGATGTCATATCCGTCAACCGGAGGATGGAAATTTTAGATCTCAGGAGGACAACTGGAGTGAAAATGAGAATCCCAGTGATGGACAAGATGATGGCGGTCCTCAAAGAAGAAAAGGTGGGGTGGGGGACGAGGGATGATCGTGGATCCAATGAGGCGACGAGGAAGAAAAACGGTGATGGACAGAAAGGGTAGTCTGACGATTATAAGAGAAGGATGATGAAGGTGGAGGGGTAGGGGTTTTTAAGGAGGGAGGGCTGCACCAAAAGGACCAAGAGCCACGGAGACAAAAAACCAAATTGGGTTTTCGAAGTCTTCGCTTTTGGTGTAACGGTCAGAGGGGGAGGAGATATTGGCAAAGGAAGGTGAGGGGAGGAAGACACAAAGAATAAACGAGAAAGAAAAGGGGGGGTGTATTGGGGGGGGGGGTAATCACAAAGAAAATCTTCGAAGGAGTCCTCCCAGTCCTGTATAGAGCCAAAAAAGATGAGTCTGGCGATGGGAAAATTCTGGGGGAGGGGATAAAAGGGCATATGGGTGGTCCAGTGGAGAGGTGGGGGTAGAAGTTGAAATGGACGTGTCCGGGGCTTCACAGGGAGGGGTAAAAAAAGGAGGCGAGTCCGAGAGCTGATTGGAAATCGGGCGGGGTTTATGCTCGGCTCAGTTCGCCTGTAATACACGCACACTATTATACGAGTAGGTGACCACATGAATTTGTACAGGGGGTCAGGAAAAGAATGCTTCACGCCAACTCACCAACACAACTTTTCGTTACATTTCCAACAATTCGAAAGAAACATTTCAATTTCATCGCCTGAATCTGGCAACAAGTTTTAAAATTACGGAATCGTCTTGCGACCAACTTCCATCATCAAATCACAAGTGTAATTTTATTTGGTTGCTTAAAATTGGTTTGGAAAATGCGCAGTGGGTGATTTTAATAGTATTATTTAATCCTGGGAACTTAAGAATGTTTGAATTTGTTCAGGAATTAGTTTCCGGTCCACTTACTTATTGCACCAGATAAGTGAACCGGTGCAGTATGCATCCCATCATCCGAGTCAAAGACACTCAACAGAGATAGTTGAAAGTTATTTGGCACCCGTGTCTCACACGACAGAGAATCTCCAAATATTTAACTGTTCCCCTTCTCCCCCCCCCCAATATAACGTATATACATGTATATAAACTGTACATAAGCCTCTTGTCAGTCGCCGATTATATTCGCTATATTTATTCGAGTTGGCGCGCTATCTCGCTTTCAACCAACCCAATTAACATGTTTCTAATTTATACTTGTGCCGTCGTCACTCCGCAGGTAATATACAGTATACAGTATCCACGACTATCCAGAGTCATGGAGAGAAAGGGAACTAGGGAACATGGGGGGATGGGAGTATCTAGAAAATACAATCTGGAATATGAACGGTACCGAGTATGGAACATATAAGGGGGTTGAGAGGCGGGAGGGGCGCATCGTGAAATCGGGGCCGGGTGGTGGTGGTGGGTGGTAGGGGGCACGAGGGACCCATCATTTTTCGGAAACTTAATAACGCGCGCGCGCACGGCGCCCGTAAATCAGACGAAGCCAACGCTGATTACACTTTTGAAATCAATAAAGAACGTTTCTGCGGCGGTCTCTTGAGCTTGGGTGTCAACGAATCAGTGGCGGTAACCATGGGAAGAGATTGGGGGGGAGGGGAGAAAATAAATTCTTCGAACTTTTGCGGCGGAGATTCCGGTTCGAGAGACACTCCCCCCGCATTCTTAATTCGTTTCAATTAATATTACAAGCACCTCGGTTTCAGGGGGGAATCCCCACGCAAAATTGGTGTCTTTATGTTGCTGGGTTACATTGCCCGTTGGTATCTCGAGATCTCAGATTTTCTAAGACGTCTTATTGCAATTCTGAGGATAACCAGCTCATAATTAGTTATTGTTAAATGTTATTAGTGATTGCTTGCCTACACGGGGCAGCAGGTATCGATGCATGAATCATGAAATACCTGTATAGATAGTTTGTTTTGTCGAAGGCTGAAAATTTTCTAATGAATTGAAATAGAAACCTCGATTATTTCTAATTCCATGAAAGAAAGATTGATCGCCGACGGGACTGACTTGAAGAATAACACAAAATGCAAAGTATTAATATTATTGTCAGAAGTCGAACTTGTCAGGTGTTATAAAGGTGAGCTCCATCAGGGTTATTCCTATTTAATTTTCACCATAAAGTTAAAATTCCTTCTAATACATTTTATATTCTCCAAAATTCAACTCAATGGCTATATAAATTCGCGCGCCAATCACCAGAGGACAAAAAAACTCTTTGAACCCGATCCTACTTAAGGATTCGTTTAATTTTACGAGTCACCCCACCACCCCAATTTGAGTTCGCGCATGCGCTGATCGCAGCTGGCGACGCTGCCTCTCGCCTATACAGTATGTTTGTAGACGAATTTCCTGTAATGTGTTGTAGAGCACCGGGCACGTAGATCTCGCATTATCGCGATCGTCATCACCTCGTTTCGCCCATGCGGCCTTTTCACACGCCTGCCGATTCGTACGTACTACGCGTATTTAGGCTCACGGTTTTCTACCCGTTGCTGTTCCGGGGGGTTCGGGGGGTTCGAGCACCCCGCGTCTGCGGCATCCATGGCACGTCCAGCACCGCGTCAGACCCGGCCTCGCCCATTAGTGAGACGCGGACGCAAATTGGTGACGAGCCACGCATGTCGTATCGCTTGCTCTGAGATCCAGAATAGATCTAGATTAGGGAACGCCAGGCAATAAGAAACTTCCCCTTACTCAATTGCATTCGTTATAAGGGGTCTCGCATAGTGGTGAGCTTGTTCGTCATCTATGCCCGTGACGCGGGTTCGATTCCCGACCGAGATCTCGGGCGAGTTTTCGGGCGAGAGCGATTCCAAAACACGGAATGGAAGCACTCTGTAAAATCTGTGGAACCCGTCCCTATACAATATCAGGTACACGTTAAAGATCCCTACTTAGGCAGCTTACAGTATTCCTTAACAATATTGATTTTTTACGGTCATCTCGAATTATTACTAGATAATGCGACATGGACATGTTGGAACATTTTGCTTAGTATTTGATTTTGGGAACTGTTCAATGAGTCAAATCATATGGGAAAGGTGACGGTGCAATAAGATATTCGCGAATAAAGGCGAAAGTGGCATCCTGGTCATTTGAAAGCGACACAAGTGGCGACAATTAAATAGTGTCAATGATGCAACAAGCTTTAACCAACTAACTCTCTTTATGAAAAAGGCTAAGCTTAATTAATTTAATTATTTTAACTTGGTGAGCGAAACGACGATGCCACTCACACCTGACTGACCAACTTGTCTTAAAGAACGAGTGTTCGGAGAGTCGTATAAACCTAATTAATTGCAATTATTTGCCTTGGGCCCCCCCCCCCCTCCACAACAGATTCAGTTTGGTTAGGGGTAAGCAAGGGGTCTGAGGAGGGACACATTGAGCAGCAGCTACCCGTGCGTGCACACATGGAAGCGGGTCAAATGGGACTTAGCGCGGACAATGCCTACGAAACGATCGGCCACTATAAATCGGCCCTTAATTACGAAAAACGTTATCGAAAAGCGGCGGCGGCAGCAGCAGCTTCGCTTAGCGGCAGCGGGTTCGTTTCTATAGTGAGCGATAAGCATCGTGTAGTCACGTGACGCCTGATGGGGGGAGGTCACCCTCATCGCTCCCCCCCCTCCACTCAAGCACCACACCACCCCCAGTCAGGCAGGAATCCCATCACCACCATCCTAGCTTTGTTACACTAGCAATGATGTGAAAATAAAATGGTACTTTTGGACACAAAAAAAAGCAGCGAATGTGTTAACGGACGTCGTATCTTCGAAAATGTAGCCGGGATAAATATTAAGAGAGGTTCAAAGAACTTGAAAAGAAACTTCCGCAATTTCGTGGATGTCTTTTTCGTAAAAATCTTGCAACGCGTTTCCAAGAATTCTGAGGCGTCTTATCGTCCAATTATCGAACATTTTGCCTGGTCGAATTTGTTTGTGATTATCCCTAGAGTCCTGATCTTATAAAATTAAAACATTATTAGTTATTTATTTTTGCAATGATGGCGATTAGCGAATCAGCAATGGCGATCAGCAAATGAACGAACATTCGAAAATATTATAAATATTTGCGAAAAAATAATTCTGTTGACATCGGAATTTAAATTGCATTATTTTCAGTTCAGTCTTCCGACATCAGAGTTCCCTGGAATCTCCTAATTTGTTTGGATTACAGATTGGATGGTTTCTTAGAGGCAGGAAAAAAACACCATAAGTAATAGGGAAAGCAAAATCGATCTAAGATGAAGAAATTTATATTTAAAACTTAACGAATGGCCCCCGCGACCCCGCACACAGTATTATTACATAGGAAAGTACATAGGGGGAGAAACTCTTACTAACGACCACCGAAACCCATATGTGTACAACACCAGCTTTCTCATGACTAAAAACTAGCAATTATATTGGAACTGAAGTCATAAGTGAACGGCTACACTGGTAAAGTGAGAGACGTGGTAGTGGTGTGGTGGGGTACTGCTTAAGGGCTCCAGTGGGCCCCTCGTCGCCCCTCCCCCCACTCAGAACACTAACCCCCTCCCACCCTTAAAAATCCCCCTCCTATAATTATTTTTCCACGTCGGCAAACACAAAACATCTCGCCAGCCGCCATACGGTTCTGCCTAAGTTGCCGAGCATGCGAAAACAGTGGCGTAGCGTTGGTTTCTTGAAACAACGCAGTCAAAATTCAGTGATTGTGTATGTTCATTTAAAAATACAATTATTTTTCTCCAACCAAAAACTGGTCTCAAAAATCTATAGATGTTCGATGAATTTTTAACAAACAAACAGGAAGTTGTACGCGATCTTTCTTGCTTCAGAAATTTTAATTTTCTCTAAGAGGTCGGTCACTTTATGCAAATCCGTCCCCGAAAATAAGATCTTAAATGTTATTCTCAAATAAACGTTTAAATAATTCTTTTCGTTATCCTCGTAAAACAAAATCAAGCCCATGAACGTAACCCTACAAACGCCGTTAAAACAAAATTTATTCAATTGAAAAATAAAATAAAATCCGCTCTATACGAACTGGGAAACCGGTGACGAGAGTGAAATATCTAAAAACTTTTTTAAAACTTCTGACTCACATTAAACGTATGTTCTCAGTGTCATTGTTTTATGTGAGTCAGAAGTATCAAAAAGGATTTTAGATATTTCACTTTCGTCACCGGTTTCCCAGTTGGCGTACAGCGGATTTTATTTTATTTCTCAAGTATAACATACCCGTTTGTAAAACGGGCTCGCTCCTAGTTTTTAGCCAGCACCGAGCATGCCTAGGTCACAGTTGACGCCACTCCACTAAGGTTCGACGTCTATAACAAGCTACAAGATTGGGTTTGCCTGAGTTTTCAACAGTTGGGGGGGGGTGGGGGGGGGGGGGTGAACCCAGAAGCTGAGCCCTAATAACAGCTTATTAGGTCGACGGTGCAAGACACGCAGAGGCGCAAGGGCCAAACACAATTTCTCTGGAATTTTAGGGACCAACGAGAGAATGGAATCTGACTGGGAGGGAGTTATTGGAGTCGGTATTTTTCCAATGGCTATATAGTCTCCCCCCCCTCAAGTGATTGGAAATGCATTCGTGTATCCCCCTCGATCATTGATGCCATATATTTAGTGGCTTCGGACGAAAAAAAAACTAAATTGGGCACGCTTCCCCCCCTTAATTGGGCGAGTTTTCTGTGCATTACCTATGATTGGCAAATCCAAACTATTACTGATGTGGTGTTACCAAGACACAAGCATATCAGCAAGGTTAAATATTATTATTATTTTAATTCACTGTAGTGTATATCACAACAGGAGTTTCTGTACCCCTCTCGGTGCTTAGGCACTAATATCTAAATATAACCTAGACACAAGGTCAGCACAGCATCTGTAACGTCAGATTTGACCACAAGCGTCACAAATTTATTTTCGAATTCCAAAAATTTGAAATTTGAAAACAATTCCGAGAAATACAATTGCAAAATCGGTGATGTCACCTTCTTCGACCCAAGTCTTCAAACGCATGTCCACTAGAGTTTGCTACTTTTTTCAAAGTCGAAGTTGCATGCAAGCAGAACTTCTCGTGTGAAGGAAGGTTTGCTCTGACTCACCGGGTGACGTCATCATCTAGCAATTATTAATTTAATGATAGTCACATTTCGCGTGTCACGCGACGATGATACGTTGTGGCGACTTGACATTCGACCAACGAAAAGGTAGAAGACTAATATTTGCCCCACACCCTCGCTCCAATTTTTTTTTGACCCGGTTAACTATCGGCGACAATTGTAGCGACATCCAAATGTAAATGTTATTGAGTATTAAGCTGTCGAAATTGAGGTATTCTGTCCTATTCGATTTAAAAAAAGAACAAAAACGCAAAATGATGGTGCACGCATTTTTCTCGATTCGGGTTAGCACCGTAAATACGAAATCGAAGAGCACCTCGATCGCGCGTTTTAGAATTTTATTAAAATTCTGAATTCCAATATAGCTATTCGGTGTCAGGTGATGGAGACTAGAACGGTCGATGCCTAGCGACCAATAAGACGATTTGCCGATGCTTTTATGTCTGAACAGTTTAGCTGAGCTCAGCCACTTCAAAGTGGGCGCGCGCAGAAAATTCCCGAACATTAATATAAATAAAATTGCGACCACTATCATTTGTGTTGGACGAGCTAACAACGTTAACAGCGCCATCTCAGATCTTAATATCGTAGTTACTTGCGGGTTGGATATTCGGAATTGCTGCTCAAAAATTAAATAATGTACGGCAGCGGTGCGGCAAGGTTTAATCGAACCAGTGCAAAATAAAATGGCCCCCGCGATTCGCGACTCGGGTGCGACTCTCACACACAAGTTGTAAGTCTTGCCGTTCGACGTTGCTGTCTGACATAGACACGTACATAACATATATAGACGTGGATATCTGGCGGCGCGTTTGTCAACAAAAGAATACAAAATGAACGCAATTTCAATGCTCACCAATGCACACAAAGTATGTGAAAACGTATACACAGTAATTGTATATATATATCTACATGCATATAACTATAGATAGAAATGTGTGTAGGCCCTATTTACATGAACGTGTATTAGACGTGCGCAGGTATTCCATTTTCGGCGACACCGATATCTCTGTACACATAATATGCACCATCGTGGCGATATATCCTCCCGGGACCCCCCTGAACAGGACCAGTTAGTAATTGGGGACAGAGAATATCCCCGAGTTACTCTAGTTATACGAGCGGAATCACCAGTCAAGTAATTTAGCGCCGGGTGCTCGTTGTAAGTTAGGCAGCATGAGTGCCCTCCGATTGTGAGTGAAACTTAGAATCCGGGAAGAGTGTGTGTGGGTCTCGGGTGGATAGGAAGACAGACCCCCGTTCGACGTCGCAAATCCAATTTATTCCCGCTGCCTCTATAGATTCAATGGAATGTGTGTATGCAGTCACGATCAACGCCACGTAAATGGGAGAAAGAAGAAATGGTGCGTTATCCAATATATATATATACATGTGCAAGAATACAACTCTATTGAAAAAACAAGACTTTTAATTTACGTAAATGAGCCGTGCACAATATGTGTATGTATGTGTGTGTGCGTGTAAACAAATGAGAAACCGTATTTTTATGGAAATAGGAATGAGGCGCTTGACGGTGGGCGGATACTCACGGTCCAATCTCATTATGAGCCTTTAGAATGCCTATTGATTGCAATACATTGATCGATCGATAAGGTAACAAAAAAATCCTCTATTTTAAAGTTATCAATTGCATTTGTGAGTACATCACAAAGACCAGACAGAATGTTCGACTGTGAATAATGAAAAATGTCGCCTTTAGTTCTAAAATACAGTACAATATCATAATATAATTCCAGTCATTGCCTAACAAATGTTGAGGTGATCATCGTGATTTAACTAGAATGGATCCAATTAACACTATCCAATTAAACACACCAATATGTATGGAAATCTTTTTAAAAAACGGTGCACGCTTTATAAAATCCAAAGTGTAGTTCAGTCAAGGACATATCTCATAACATTACATTTAGGTTTCCGTTCATGTTTTCGATTTGTGTACAAAAACAATTTTAAGTAATTGTTCGGGGGTCAGGGCAAAAGCGCACTAGCTATTGATTGTCCCAGACATAAACTAAAGCCTCGAGCGGTTTTGATCATTGCAGCTATCCTCCATTTTAAAAAAAGAACAAAAGATATGTGACCGCAAGTTCCACAGCATGGCGAAATATTTTCCCTTCTGTTCAATAAACGTTTTCAATCATCTCTGATTAAAAAAAGGAAGAAGAAAAAAAAAATTCCGATTGCGTGTGCAGAAAAAGTTGGCAAGTCAATCGCCATTGGCAACCACAAAAAAGGATACAGGGAAATATTGCGTTGGAGAGAGGTCATAGCCGTGATCGAAGGGGTTACACACAGACGGCTCGCGTGATAATCGATAGAAAATTACAAATGGAAATGAATTGACGACCTTGTTTCGCAGTCTTTCACCTGAATACACACACACACATACACGTCGATGCAAATTCAGAATGTCTGTATGCAGAGAGAGAGAAGTCTTCCGTCGATCGAAAGCGCCCCCCCGTGGCGGACGCAGCGCGCCAAGTCACGCACGAGCTAGTTGGGGGCGAGACGGGTTGCCCAGTTGTTGTTGCGCAATGACCACGTGACCTGACGCCGGTGGTCCCAAAAATGCTCGTCGTCACGTCAACCACATGACGCAACCGCCTTCGTGAGTGGGCGCGTTTTGAAATCCGGTGATGCGCTTCATGTTGAAATTGCGAAACACGCTCGAATTGGAGCGCATCACCAGATTTAAGAAAGTATCTTCAAGAGAGGACAGTGATCCAAAATAAGATAACATTAAGATTTCGCCGAAGACAATCTACCCCGAGGTGACCACCGATTACGTAGGTTTTATCAAATTGCTCACTAACCATCAATAGGTTTCCTATAAATAATTAGCAGGCTCAATAGTCAATAAATAGTGGCGACTGACTGTGGTTCGGCGGTCCCGGGTTCGATTCCCGGCGCGGCTCTGGCAGGGGTACTGGTGAAAATGTGCCTCTCACAAAGTGCCTAAGCACGGAGGGGTACAGAATCTTCCTGTTGTGATCCGTCACTTCAGGGAATTCATCATCATCAGGACATTGAAAATGGGAGGTAATCAAACATTTGAATATTTCCGGCGCTGTCCCGGGCAAAAATAGCTGATCAGTTCGTTGGTCCGAGTGCCTCTAGAGAAAGTGAAACATTTGAGAATAGTGACCATCGGCTTCCGACAGATAGGCGCCATCGCCATCCAGCGATTCGTCGACGCACCAAAGGCAGGGACCACCTGTTTGCGGTCGCCACCGTGGCCGCTCGGCAAAAGCGGGCCGCACATACGGGGTATTCACGTCAGACTGGACCCCACACACATACACCGTATATAAGGGGGTGGTAGTGGTAGAGGTGAGGCGAGTAAACGAGTGAGGACTATCGGCCCCGGGACCCAGCGGGGGACTAATTACGTGGCCCGCCTTCTGCATGCGATTATGCGAACCACCAGCACTACCACCCCCGCCCAACTCTCACAAAACAAGAAAACACTGTACATGAGTATAAGAACCGAGACGCATAATTCGCAACACCACTGTAAGAAAAGACATGCGAGGTTAGAGTGTAAAGGGGTCATTCAGAACTACATGCGCCATCGCAGGTAGTTTCTACGCCGCAATTTGTGTGTTGATACAAAAGCGAGTTTTTAACGCCCATGACCGTGGTTTCCGGTTGCACACTTATTAATGAGGAAAGGCAAAGTGATGTTGGAGGCAGTTGGGAATGACTGGTACAAGCGATGGGGGACTTGGAGAAATGAATCGATTCTTTTATTCGTGTTGCGCGCGTCGTTTGGATAAAAAACTGCCGGATTTCGATATTAGAAAAATGGAGGAGAAACGTGTTGAATGGTGGCGGGCCGCGCATCGTAATTTGACGGGCCGCCCGCGTTGAAGCATGTTGCCCATACTGGTTATTCAATTCACCATTGAGAGGACGCACAATGGAACTTCGACCCGGCGGCGCCCACAATTAATTATAATATTCTCGCCATATTCCGGCATTCGACAACGACTAACAATCGCCTCATTTACCATTCAACTATGCCACATAGAAACTTTTCGACAATTGCATTGCAATTGCAATTTTTATTTTAAAGCAAATTCAAAATCATTTAGTTATGCCATTTCAATCACTTCTTCAACCAACGGAAAGGCGACACTTTCCCAAGGGGACGACCTGGTAAGTTTGCATGGCCTAGGTCTGGCCTAGGAAAGGGATTTTTACCTGTCTTGATATCTTACAAACATGGGTCACGATTTACTTCCACTCCCAAAGGCGTGCGGAGGAATGTCTCACGTCCGAAAAATTCCTAAGGTATCGGCCGGGGATTGAACCCGCGCGCGATACGAGCATAGAAAGCAAACACGCTAACCACCACTAAGAAACTCGGCACCTCTATCAAAATACACTGAGGGTTCCACAAAGTACAGTAAAGGATTGCGAATAATTGGGACAACCACACGGGAATCTTGTATTTACCAATATTGCACAATAGCTGGGGGTGAACGGGGGTGGGGACTGGTTGCGTTGATCCCGGCAGCATCAATAAATAGCAAAAACAGGTTGCGTACAAGCGCCAAATCTGGGATAGACTTTTTGGGTATGCAACAATTGCGTGACGCTGTATCAGAGCCAGGGGGGTCGCACGACTTATTCAATCGTGTAATGACAGCTTTGGACTCGGCGAGAAATGATGTATGGTATTTTATTATATAAAGTTCACGTCTTCTGTGCTATTGAATTTTTCGGACAAGTCGAGAAAAACCATATAGCGCAGTGGCT
>JAQGBY010003287.1:0-19764 GCA_034698785.1 Mycogona germanica
GTGAAAATGTGCCTCTCACATAGGGCCTAAGCTCTGAGAGGGGTACAGAATCTTCCTGTTGTAATCCGTCACTTCAGGGAATAAAAAAAAAAATAAAAAAAAAATAAAAAATAATAAAGTCTTCCAACTATATATTCAAATGGCAACATCGACTGCTAATTATCCACATATATAGTGTGACCCAATAAAATGGAGTCCAAAATATTTTTCATTACATCTTTGACGGATTTCTGCCGTGACTACACGGAATATACGTTTACAGTCTATTGCAGTTTTCATGACAAGTGCGAAAACTGATTCAATATTTTTAGAATCTTAAACTCGCTCGAGAAAACGTCGTTGTTTTCAAGTTGCTCATCATGACAGACGGGTATGTTGTACTTCTTTCGGTGTCGCACTCTTATAACCGGATGATTGGCAAGCTGACGAACATTGTTTTCGAAAAATGCGACTGCGTTCCACCACCGAAGGCTTTAAGTGCTAATCGGCTTACAGTTTTCCTGTGAATCTACAGTATATAGCTTAATTTGTGATGTCGATTCTGTCAGCTGGAAACATCGCGCGGTGTCATGTCGATGGCAACACAAAAATGCAGCCCCCGATGCCGAACTTCAAGTTTTTCTGACGACGAGTTTTTCATTTTCGCAGAGTGCTCTTGTTTACGCTTTAGCAGATCAGTTTGGAAATTTATAAACTTGTAGTCTAGACTCGGTATTTCAAAATAGCCTATTCAGAGGTGTTTTTAAATTTTTGCCCTATAGTAAAAAGATATCTATATATCTGTTGCCGTTTTCATGACAAGTGTGGGAACGGGTAGTGGAAGTGTAGTGCCAATATTCTCGCTGGTATTCTCGCTCTGACAAAGGCATCTTATTTCTTAAAATAGTCTTTAGAAGATTTGGGTCCGTAGCCAAATGGCCATGCCAGTGTCGAACTGGTTTGAATAAATTATCTGTTGGCGCCATTGCGAAACGAAAAAAAAACTATCCCGAATCTCTAAGTATTTCGAACGGATGGTTGTTCTTTTCGACGGCTAACCCCAGATTTTTCGACTTTCTTATTGCTATTTGAACGTTGGCAACGAAGGATTGAGTGGTGGGCGTGAGGGGTTTGTGGAGCCCAGACGTGTGTGACCCCCCTTTGCCTGTTGAGACGACACGACAGTTAAACCTTTCGGAGGCTGATGCAATCTCCACTATTCTTTCTTTTTCTCCTGTCGCTTTCGACTGTGATGTTCATGTCCCTTTATTATCATCGCCAATGGTAATAAAGTAGAATCTCGTGTGTGTTCATGTTGGGGTGTGGGTGTAGGGTGGGGTTGGATGTTAATAACGTATATAAACTCTCCACACCCGGCCGTTGTTTCGTCGCCACGCGATATTCGATTTTCCAATAAGTCTCCTCCCAAACGTCTTTCTTGCATTTCGAGGAAGTTTGTATGTGGTTGGTAGGATTGTAGGGGTCTTCACTTCGCCATCCGATATTGCGCCCTGGGCAAAGAGGACATTTTGATCCCATTTTCCGCCTGGCTGGGTTGGCCTTAAATTGAGCATTTGAAGCTTATCTGTTTATATTTTTGATATATTCAAAGCGCGTGTATTCAATATACATTGGTATTTCGTTTTGATACGCCTTACTTCATACAAGTTCATTATTGCCCACTGGCAGGTGAACAATTTGGGTTTGGGTGCATAATCACCAGTATCCCGAGTCGTCCATTTGATACGGGAACAGATTTACGCGAGCCTACATATGTACAGTATGTGTGTGGACATCCGATCACATTGTTTCGCGATCAGCGACAACGTTTGATTTTTGTCGCCACATACGAAATAGATTCGTGACTCCCAATGTGGGAAGTAGTCTAAGGTTGCGGGGGGGGGGCAACAACTGTGTAACAACGCTGTCTGAAAACCCTCCTTATCGGTCCCTTAATCCTTGAGTGAGCCTGTCTATCCGGTGGTTTGCGCCCGGGTTCGCAGCCCCTGCTGCCCTCTCTTCCATTGTGCCATGTCACCAGGTGCGGATTGAGGGGCTGAGGGTTTCGCGGATTTTCGTATATTCTATTCTATCGACAAACCCCTCCAGCCGCCCAACCACCGTAATCTCATTTACGGGCTCGTACGAAATCCCATTTCCCGCTTGTTTGCCGAAAGCCAACCGAGAATGGCAAAATTGAAACACTCGTGTTACTTTACGGTCGGATTCACTGCACCTCGGCGACAAAAGCCATCCCAAGTTGTCACTGGGCGAAAGATAATTGATTGTCGGTGCCAATATTTGTTTGGAGCCTTTTTTTTCCATTTCATTTTCGCATCTCAAGGAGTCTTGCTTCCCTTTTGTATTTTTGCATGCGCGCTGCGTTGTTGCCCAACATTGTGAAATTACGAGCGTATACAGTACGTAAACCACTTCATTTGTATGAGCTATTTTTAACATTATCGGTTTTTTCTTTGTCATGCCCAAAATGAACTTGAAAAATACTCCACGCGTTTGTATTGAAGAAAACAGATTGCAGCACATTTGTTTCATGATGTTGAAGTGTTCGTTGACGTCCGGCCCCCTCAATCAGTTAAAGAAGCATTTACAATATCAATCATCGTACGTTTGGCTCCATGAAAATGCCATTTTGTTTGGGCCTGACAGTCATTTGCGATGAAAGATTTTTTGAGCACGCTGGAAATTTGCAACGCCACTGCTTAGAAAGAAACAACACGGCATTTCCAAGCACATATCTTAATTGACGTTGTAAATCTTAACTGTGCTCATAAAAAATCATTGCATGTGCGTACCGAGCCCAAACAAAATGGCATTTTCATAGAGCCAAACGTGAAATGATCTCTATATAATCGCCTCTTTATTGGCGCACTCTGGTCAAGTTAGCTGGTGTCTTGTTAAGTGTGCAGTTTGTTTTGTTGACAATGGTCGGAATCGTCGACACTAAGATTTCCTATTGTATTGGACTGTCACTTAGCGCTCCTAGCGGCGAATTGGGGTTAGTTGGCGTCTAGCTCAGTCACTTGGGAAATAACGAAAGGTGCGCCATCTGGTTTTAAGAACGCAGCGCTGAAACTCTGGATTTGTGTGGTTTGATTGGAATAATGAAAAATTTGGAATTCCAATGACCTCCGCACTTAGTGAAATGACTTGTTGTTCTACGATAAAGCTCAGTTTTACTTCTAGCGCATATTAAAAGTTGGCAATCATTTCTAGCACACGAGTGTGGGACTGCATGTCTATGTTATCTGTGTTGTATTTGCGTGGTGTTGGTGGTGTATCCCTGTACTCCTTAAAGAAAATGCCATGCTTTCCCTAATTTTTCATATTTTCAAAATTCCAAACATTCTGTCCGTTTCCATTTTTTCGTGAGCTGAGTTTTTAATTTGCATATTTATTTGGAATAGGTTAATCAGACCCATTTGTTTTTTGTTTTTTCAGGAAACAAATTGCACTGGCCAAACAGAAGATAAGATCAAAGGGGTAAGTCTGAAAATAAATGTCTTACCAATTGTATTACCACCTTCGCTTTTGCCACGTTTCTGCTAATGTGATTGAGCACCTAGGCGCTTTCTCAGTCGCAAGTTATAATTAATTAGAAGCCGCAAAAAGAAAGAAACCTCAAGAGCTTTGATTAATTGGATAAATGCGTATCGGAATTTTTTTAAACATATTTTTCTCATTTAATCAAATAACGGAATAACGTTATTTTTAGATCTCCGCAATATTTATTGTTTTCAAATTGCCAACGCATGTTTATTAGGTTGGTTTCAATGTGTGTATCGGTTGAATGTGAAGTGTAAATTGTATTAAAATTAATAATTTGTGCTGTAATGATGTTTTTTTTAAAAATATTGTTCATTTTTTTAATTTCGTCACAAATATCCTCACGCGAACGGAACACAATGGATAATGGAACACAATGCTAAATGAAATCATTGTTTCAATGCAACGCGCGCTTGGCTAGTTTTGATGTGGGTTTCGGGTGGTTACTTTTTTTTGGTTTACCATCTTAATTTTGTCCAATGTTTTTTTCACCTTAGATCTGATGAAAGCGGTATGAAGGGACCCTCCAAGAACAGCGACGGAGACGACGCCTCCTCGTCATCATCAAGCGACTCTGATGACTCGTCCTCGTCGTCATCGACCTCCTCCAGCTCGTCCACGTCGTCCAGCAGCAGTTCCTCCGATTCGAGTACATCTAGCAGCAGTTCCTCCGATTCGAGTACGACTAGCTCCTCGTCATCCTCGTCCACCTCGTCTGGACCCTCCGAGCATGCGGCGAGGCCACCGAAAGCAGGGTCCGACTCGGACGACGGTTCCGTAAAGTCAGAGGATCTGGGTGCGTGTGCTGCCAAGCGACCGAGCGCTCGAACCAAGAAACTGACCAAGCGGGTATCCAGTGGCAGCCGAAAACACAAACGGACCAAGGACTCGAAGAAGAAGCACAGGTGACAGGAAAGGAGAGTGAGTGCCGCCACGGTTTTTGTCAACAACAGTCACGACGATGACCATATTTTTCTACAATAATGTGATTTTCACGACGATCACCTATGAGCGGCACGAATGTATCCTAACACCCGGATATACATAAAAGTTATTCTGTTCAATTTCGAATTCGATCTTCAAATTATTGATCAGTGATTTTAATTTTTAACTTGCTGTTTTGCAGTTCTGAACCAAACAGTTTTTTTTTTTGACGTTGCAATGGAATTTTTCCACTTTTTAAAATAAAAACTCATTTTTGCACGTTGGCCTTAACAAATTTGTGGGATATGCCATTTTTTGTTAAATGTTTAAGTTTTGTATTGTGTAATTGATGTTCTGCTATATACGAACCAATGATAGTTTTTCGATGATTTGAAGAAATCCGAATTGATTGTTGATTAGGCGTTTCCGTATTCTGTACAGACTTTGAAGTAATCATTTATTTTTAGTTTCCAAATTTATTGATTTATTAGTTTCTTAAAAATGTCAATTGGGAAATTGTTTCATCTATATTTTCAGTCGATAGCAATTGTTAAATGTTTAAATTTAAAATTATCCAATGAACTAAATTGTCTCCATTTACATAAAAGAAACAATACATTTCATAAAATAGTAAAGATTTTATTTTTTCCATAAATCATTTTTAGGCATATTCACAATAATCATAATAAGAGAATCGTCGGAAATCGTACAAAATATCAATAGATCTCTGCAATGAAGTTAGGAGCAAGATATAAGGTACGTCCATGACTATTTTTATGCTGGGGTTTTGGCATCTAGCGAATGCGAGGGACGCTACAAGTCTTTTGGACATTTACATGATACATGCGTGTATATCTTTCGATTATTTTATACGCGAACAAGAACACAAAACGTCTAGATGTGTTTGTTCTTGTTCGTGCATATAATATTCAGAATATATCAAGAAATGTGCTGGGATTACTTCAAATTCTCCTTGCAAAGTATTTTGTGCGTTTGTCTATCGGATATCATCATCCTTAACGATGCAGTGAGAATCGAAAAATCTGGCTTTTTCGGTTCTTGAGCTGCAGTCTGAAAGTTCTCGCACAGCGCATGAGCCCAAACCGCCCCAACCGGGAATCTAACTCAGAACAAGCACTCTGAGCTTATTGTAATTTATGATCGATACATGCTAGTGTGGCCGATTATAAAACTACGCAAATCATCCGAAACCATTCTAAGATGATGGAACCATAGAGCATACATTCCTTATAATGTGGAATGTGTTGACTGTATGGCCACTTCAAAGAAAAAACCATCGTCATTGACAATATTAATAATTCATAAGAAACTCTACATATGCTACATCTGCGTTGGAATTACAAGCAATTTCCACGGCTCATAAAAAGTGTATGCCTTATAACTACTATAAATACTATAAAAAAAAAGTATTCGGCAAATATTTTATCAAGTCTGCAAGTCAAGTAGTAAACATGTTAAGATAAAATAAAGCTATTCTAGTCGCATGATCTCTGAATCGTTCAGAATTCGATGAAAAGGCACTTGAAAATTATGGCCATGACCGAAATTAAAATATTCAATTTACACTGTATTTCGCGCGAATTAATCACCGCAAATCAATACAATTTTAAACATATGGTCAGGAAACGGGAATTTCATTGAATGCTCATAAAAAGTGGCATTTTGGCAGTATGACCGAAATTAACCCCTTTGAAATTACAATGCGGGTTATCTTTGGATAAACATCAGTAGTTTAAAAAACTGGAATTTACAAATCATAAGAATCGACAAGCTTAGTTTACCATAATTAGTAGGAAAAGAGTTGGTGAATTTTAATCCTACTGCACTACATGCGCGCGCATTACAACGCTAATTGTAACAACTCAATTGCTCAGATTCACGGATTTTTATGCTACCATAAAGGTAGCATAAAAATCCAATAGGGCCACTAATATAAAAATGAACCAATAAGAAATATTGGTTTCCCAGTTCAACCAACGAACCAGAAAATCAATTCAAATTAACTGAATATATACTTTTTTTATTTTACCCAATCAACTGTAGTCAACCGCACTACAGGCGTTACGTCCCCTCATGGTGCTTAGGCACTATGCGAGGGGAACGACCAGTATCCCGGGATCGAAATTTTCGAGAGCCCGCGCCTGGAATCGAACCCGGGATCGCCGAGCCACAGTCAGTCGCTAAACCAACTGGGATACGACGACAAAACGTTCTTTATTCCGAATCTCTCTTGGATCATACGTTCACATTGCCGTTAGTTCCGCAACTTCACACATAATCCTGCGAGACATACGCATAAATTGGGACACTTCTTGGATTTCAGTGAATTGTTTTACTCTAATTCTACCCGAAATGGAAGAATATGAAAAATACTGCTCTCGTCTGTCACAAGTGCAGGTGCAATGCTCGCTTTCCAAATACACGTGTATGCCATGTAAATACGAAGTCTCATGAGGATATGTCACTACCGATGCCACAAATCACGAAGCAACAAAGATTGTACAATGCTGTGGTCAAAATTGCATAATGCTATGTCGCTACCGGTACAAAACTCATCTTATGCCACAAATCACGAAGCAACAAAGAGTGTACGATGCTGTGGTCAAAATTGCATAATGCTAATTAAGAGCACAGCCTTCAGCGTCTGTAGCACGGTTCTAATATTCTCATCATTTATAAGAAATCAAAAATAAAGTCAAAAATACTTGACTTAAAATTGGCATACAAAATGAAACCAGAAACATTACCTTTCTAACGTATTTGCATGATTTATATACAGTGTACATAAAAACATAATATCGAACCGATTACCCTAACTCAATATAAAATTGTTTATAGATTTCTTAAACATTGACACAAAAGCCCACTACCTAAATGTCTAGCAAGAAAAGCCACATTCATAATCAATGCTTGTATAATTAGCAATGATTAGTTTTGAGCAAAATCCTTCAATCTGAAGTGTTCAGCACGCAATAAATAGGCGTAAAAAGCAAGGCCTTTCGCGCAAAATGGATACACGATTTGAAATTTTAAGAAAAGGTGTATGGTGTTGCAGACATTGATGACTTAAAATACGCTACTGAGGTTGAGAATAGTGAACCTGCCAAATGATTTATTTATATTTTTAAAAAAAATATGAATATAAATCTTATGACGAACTGTATATATAGCGCTTTCAGTATAAAAATAATTCAAGCGTGATTTTAAAATGTAAAGCTTTTGATATTCTTTAAAAGGGGTCTTTTGTAAATATCTCTGATATATATGGTGAATTTGTATAATCTTAAAAATACATTAGAAAATACGGGTAATGCTAATGGAATTTTTAAAAACACAGTCTGCTAGTTGAGCATCCGCGGATAATGAAGACAGTAAAGTTGAATATGGTTTGTACCTTGATTGAAAGAAATACTGTCAAAGTCCTTCTTACTTTTCCACGGATTGATAATTACACGGCGCTTTGGAGCTTGGTTAAAGTAACTTCGATTAGCCCACCATGTGGTTCATTGTAACTGAAAAAGAGGACCGCAAATGAATACTTATGAAAAGAAATTAGAAAACATTACAGTACAGATGCGATTCGAAAGAATGTGTCAATTTTTGTAGAGCATTCCATTAAGATATTTTTTGACTCTCACTTACATTAATGATGAATTGGAAAATATTTCTGAAAGGTTCCTTACCTGTAGTTGTGCTTGGCAAGATAGTCAATCACAGCTGGCTTGATTCTGGGTACACCCATGGCGCTGTGGTTGCCCCTGCCTGTTATGATATAGACGGTCATCCGGGGGTTGGAGCCGCTTCGTAATTCGCGCCTCTTTTCCTCCATGAAGGAAACCAACGCCTGCATCGCCTCAGGCACATGCAGACTGTGTAGGTCCAGTTCCTTGCTGCTGCGACCAGCATTGCGAACTTCCAGAATCTTTTTAGCTGCTTTCGCGTTGGCTTCGTTCAACTTCTGAGTGTGTGCATGACCCTGCGAGGATACCAACACATCTCACTAACATTTCATTTATCAGTAAAAGTGTATAACGCTTAAAGCCAATAAATAGGCCTCAGCGTTATATACTTTATACCCGGATTCCCGGCGCGGGCCCTTGTTTATTCGATCCAGGGGTGCTGATGAAAGCGTGTCCCTCAAATAAGCACATGAAGGTGGTACATGATCTCATGAAATGTTATTCGCTAAAGTGATCATGAGAATGAAAAAAAGACAAAAATTTGAATAGAAAGCAAATGGAAACTGATCTTACTTGTTGTGAATAATAACTGGCGACAGATCTCATATTGTTGCCGTAGGCCTCTCGCGCCTTCTGAAAAAACTCTTGCCGTAGATAGTAGTGAATCGATGCCTCCGCGCGGAGATCGTCGTATGACGTCTCCTGTGAAGCGCCGCCCGATCCCTTACACGCTCCCTTTGTTCGCTCCAGTTCCTGCCAAGATGAAGAGTTAACAGGAATGTCTTATTTCGAAAAAAAAAATTGGAGTTTGGTCAACAAAATCCAGTTGAAGTTTTGTTTAACTATATATATATATAAAATATGTAATCAAATATTTGTGTATGTGATGCCATGCAATTACGTTAACGCTAACGTTGTTAACCCTTGTTTTAAGGACATTATGGGGCATCATCAAAATAAATATTTAAAACTTTTTATTAATTACATTAACCGATTATAAATTTTCCGATTTGTAGGATAATTAAATTTTTAAAGTTTATTTACTTACCAGAGCGAGACTCTCCTGTAAAGCCAGTTTGACTAGAGAATTCTCGTATTCTTCGAGCTGACTGGGTGCAATGACCAGCCGAGGTTTCTCGTCCGGCTGGTAAGAGTCCTGGATTGCAATCACCGTATCAGAGAAAGATCCCCTGTAGATAATAAATTAATGAGCAATGGTGACTACGCCTTTTGTGATTTATAATTAAATCACAATTATTTAACATATTCAAGTAATATCAATTGACATCCCACACATTAAGCTCGAAACCTATTTGAAAGAATACCAAAATGGTATTCCTCCTAACATAGCAGTTTGCAACACGAAACGACATGATACTTTGCGGCATTGGCATAAAGATACTAGGACGCTTATTTCAAAATATTTATATAAAATTTACTTTCCTTTTAAAATCGTACATCATAAGTTCGTACATACGTTTACAAAGGTTAAAAAAGATATTACTATGTTGAAGCAATGTTCTTTGGAAAATAGCAAAAAAGTATATAGTTGACACACCACAAGCAGATTTAGGCGATCTCATTGTTTGGAAAGCAACAGCACTGAAACACACACAGACATCAATAGATTCATTTTTTTCATAACCCGTGGTGCGTGACTGATAACACATGACGAAGAGGTAACCTCTAACTGTCAAAATATTGAGAGACCGGGAGACAGATAGATACTCAATGTTTTAGATGTTCAGTCTGTGTATTTCAACCTATCCACACATGTAGAATATTAAAGAAATCAAGAAAATATATATGCCAAGTTAATCATGTAAGTGATCACATAGTAAATGAGTCCAACAGTTTTTGGTGTGACCATTTTGCAAATTCGCGTTCCGCAAACTCCATTACGGTTGGAAGATAAAGTTGGAAAACTAACAACTTTCAAATTGATCCCATCCTAGGATTAGTTGCTAAATCTTTACAACTGACTAGCAGTCCACACTTTCATTTCATTATTCAGATTTTGCCGAATTGCAACATGTCCCCTTTAATAAGCCGAATACCGCATGGCAGCTCATAATACATTTTTCTGGCATTTGTTAAAATCGCGCTCTACAAGCACCAGCGCTCCAATTATTATTTTCAAGGGCATTCACCATTATGTACATCTTTAATTCGATGCAAGATGCATTGATAAAACATTTGTCGAGAAATGAGTATGCTAATCTTATATCCAGGCAAAGCAGATTGAAAGCTATTGATGAGTTTTTTCGACTCCTTTCACCATCTTTGTGCCGGTTACCATTGCAGAACATGGTGACTAGTATGGATTTTCCAATTGTAGAAGTTAGAATGTATTTTGCAATAGAGAATCTGAACAAGTTTAAGGCTAGCCCATTAAATGGAGCTTTCATGACGCAGCAGGGTTGCTGATTACAACTGAAAAACAAGCTAAGACAAACGAGCACTGTAGTTCTAAAAAATATGGGTCATTACTCATTAGCTTCGAATACTTGATCCAACGATTTGGGGTCGATCTTTGGGAACATGTCGTACAGTTGGCGTCGTTTTATTTTGGAAGCAATATTTTCAGTCTTGTTTGGCATCTCCTGCAAATAATAAAATAATTTGGTTCAAAATAAACGAAAGTGAAAACGGCGTTTCAGTTGTGGTCCACCACTTTCAATACCTAATTTCTGCTAACTTTGCATTAAAAAAGGACATCTTATAAACGAAATTACCTTTTGCTGGAGCAAATCGATCAGCTTCTGTTTCTCTAACTGTGGAAAATGTTCACCTCGAGGATCAGATTCGATGATAATGGTTGAACCAGTGTCCTCGGTGGCTTGCATCTGATGAGCAAAATCTTCGTCTGTAGTGGCGAAATTAAGTACACAAATATATAATATCAAATCAAGAAAATGTATTTCTGCAATAATTATTAATTTCAATACTTTATGTTTTTACATAATTCATGATTTAAAAAAAAAATTATTTAGCATCAAATATTTCCAGCAGTCTGCTCAATATTCGCTACATTGGTAACGATATACAGACTCTGTATTTTCTATGTTTGAAATGTCTGATCTGTCAGTATCCTGTTTTCGAATAGGCAAGTGGGAAAACAGGACCCACTTACATTTTAAGGAAAGTGGCTTACCTGTAGTCATGCTCTTTAATTCTGACTCTTCAGACTGAAACTTGTCCTGCAGCGACTTGTCCCAGCTGGAGTGAATGCGGCGAGCTAGCTCCATAGAGATCGTCACCTTCAGGTCGTCACCAGAGTAGCAAGCTGAAAAGACGGACGATACAAGAAAATGGGTCGATTGAGGTTTAAACCCTACCGATCATGTGAAACAGAATAGAATAGAGATGAGCGGAATGCTAGACGCAAAACCAAGATGGCGATAGACACGTGTTGCGGACCACCAAAAAAGACTTCCGAAAGAAAGTCCGAAATGGACTTTATTATATTTAATAGGCGCACGAATCTCAATTAAAAAGACACAATCAAATTACAAGAGTCGGCGATAACTCTTATAGTATAATAATAATAATGAACAAATTAAACTAGAAAACCGTGGGAACTGACGATACACATCAAACAATTTTACCACATCCACATCTCCCGTGGAAAATTAATATTTATATTTATAATTACCCAAGGTAGACAGTACCGGTTTCACGCAACACCACTCAGCTGTCTTTAGGATGATGGAAAATGAAATTTTGAAAATAAAATAAAACTAGCGCACGCACTGAAAATGTGCGACCAAATCAGAGGACTGCGAAATCACAAAAGAAAGCCAAAACGTAGGGGGACGGGGAAAAGAGAGAGGTGAAATCGTCATCGAAAACATCTGGTCAGTTAAATAAGGGTTGGAGGTCCAAGTGGCGCTCCAGTGGCGCTAATGTGCACTAGGCATTCCTTTGTTTTTTTATTTAGCCCTAACATCCACGTGGTTTTTAAATAATTAATCCTTGTATAAACGCCATGAAAACACACATGAATTTAGCTCAACGCTATACCGAATGCTAACGGTAAAATACATGCAGGCAGATTGCAGGCATGCCCTTAAATCCGCCACAGCATGGTATATGCACAGTGCCTAAGCACCATGAGGGGGACGTAACGCCTGTAGTGCGGTTGACTACAGTTGATGGGGGGGAAAATATCAAAACAGAAATGTCCAGAATAGTAATCACAAATATAGAGTGGTACACGCCAATGTTTTCGAAAATAGAATAGAGATGAGCGGAATGCTGGACGCAAAACCAAAATGGCGATAGACACTGTAGCATCAGTTCCCACGGTTTTCTAGTTTAATTTGTTCAATACTATAAGATTTATCGCCGACTCTTGTAATTTGATTGTGTCTTTTTAATTGAGATTCGTGCGCCTATTATACTCCATTTCGGACTTTCTTTCGGAAGTCTTTGTTGGTGTATCGTCCGCAACACGTGTCTATCGCCATTTTGGTTTTGTGTCCAGCATTCCGCTCATCTCTATTCTATTTTCGAAAACATTGGCGTGCACCACTCTATATTTGTGATGTGAAACAGAAACCGGCTGTTGTCAGGAAGAAGGAAAAATTTCAAGGACAAAAAATTGTTATCAAAAAGTAGAAAGTGCAAATGGGTGTTATGCAGCGTCACCTACCTGGTTCCAAATGGAATCCCACTGGTCCAAACATCCGTTCGAGCTGCATGGCAAAGAAGGGATCCATCCGCATGGTGACATCCTCCGGCTTGGCACCAGCCCCGACCTCACCGACACGAACGACTCCGGTCGCCTCGCTAGTCCAAGACGACGAGGACGTGAGGGACGGTGGCGGCGGCAGACGGTCAATCGTCTCTGTCGACCCAGACACTGGCTCGCGCCTCACCGCACCCCGGATGGCGTCGTTGGACTCTGACAGGACCTCAAATCGATCGTCGTCCAGCGTCAGCTCGGCCAGTCCTTCCAGGCTGGACTCGCTTTTGGGCGGCCGCCCGACGTTACCGGATCCATCATCAGCTCCCTCCCCAGCAGCGGGGATGCTGACCACTGGCGAGCTGTTCATCTCGTAACCTGCATCCAGCAGCGTGTTGACAGTCCACTGGATGTCTCCGTTGCAGGTATCGAAGATGTCTGTGAGGTCGACCACCGATATGTTGCCGAAGAAGGCCTTGAGAGCGTTGAGGTGGTTCTCGCGGGACTGACTGGTAGTCACACCGTCACCATCACCGTCGTCCCTGCGCGGAAGCCCAGCGGCATCGGAATCTGGTGCTGCGGACGCTGATGGATCGTCGTCTGATGAGATGACCGGGGGTGACGGTGTGCTGAGCGACACTTTGGCGGCTTGCGGTTTGCTCAGCTCAGCAAAAACATTGTACCTGCAAGATGAAAAGGGAAATATTCGTTGATTTGAGCGAACATCTGGCATGCTCCATTTAGAATTGCACAATACTCCCAACTATAAACTGTTTCAAACTGAAATTTAAGTTTCATAACTATGAAATTGGGAAATGGATTAATTACATTGTGGAAGTAATTAGAATACCCAATTCTTTGCAATATCAAGTTGTTCACTGTCTAGAATTAATTTACCAACAAACTGTGGTGACAAAGGATGAAACACCTACTTGGATGCAGTATCAGTAAGCTCCACCGAAGGAGATCCGGGATAGGCGGGCATGTCCCAGTTAGGATTGAGCGAGAGTTTCAGCTGACGGAATAGCGATTCGTCGGGCTTGCTTGTATCGGCTACCGGTCGCTCCTCCACACTGTCCACGGTAAAATTCGGGTCATCCGTAGTGGTGGTGGGGCTGGTGCTGATGCTGGTCACGCTAGTGGCTGAACTGCTCTCCTCGGCTGGCTGACTAAAGTCGATGGTCAGCAAGTCCTTCATGTTGTCAGACAGAAGGGGGCGCCAAGCGTCCATCAGCGCGGTGGCGTCGCCGAGTCCGTCCCAATCCTCCACTCCATCCAGCAGGTGGGGACCCGACCCGTCCAGGTGATCCATCACCATCAGGTCAATCTCTCGTTGCTCCTGCTCATCGGGTGGTGGCAGCGCGGCTCTCGTGTGTGGACGTGATCGCCGCTGATGGATCGACGTGGGGTCATCAGACTTGCCACCGGCAAGGTTGGGCACACTCTTGCTCTTGTGCAGACTGGTGCCATCCTGATGGAGGGGGCCGTGGATGTTTGAAGACTGGGTGCTTCCACAGTCAGAGTAATCATCATCAGATGATGCCGGAGAAGTGGACAGGGACCACGTCTCTCCGTCCTGCACGTCAGTCCAGTCGAGCGCTGATTGGCTGCTGCCGCCACCGCCATCAGCTTCACCATTCGGTAAGTTCACAGTGGAACCCACCTGAACGATGCCTAAGTAATTTTGACTAATCCGATGTCTACCTTGGCCTCTCTCGAGATCTTTACCAGATGACTGAAGACGTGGTTTCGTGGTCTGCGCTTGGAGAGGCTTGTTAGGGATCACATGATGTGGCGGCTGAAAACTGTTGGGATTTGCAGCTGACGGAATGGGCCGCGGAGCATGACCCGGCCTGGATCGTGAGCGTGCCGGTGCACGTTTGGTCTGACCCGGCACTGGCGAAGCTGTCGATCGAGCTGGGTTGGAGCCACCTTGTGGCGGCAACTTGGTGGCCAGCCCTTTCTCCTGCAAGTGTTCCAGCGCCAGCTGCTTGAGACGCTCTGAGCCGAGCGTGCGATCAAAGCGATCAAGCATGCGTTGTATAGAATCAAGCCGCACCCCGTGCGTGTTGCGCCGGGCCAGCTCGACAGCATCGTAACGCCAGTGAGTGTCGGGTTGCATGAGCCAGAAGAAGTAACCATACAGGAGGCCGGCAGCCACGTAGGGCACCATCTCCCACGCTTGCGTGTTGGTGTTGTCGATAATGACGGGCGAGCGCTTGCGCTGCATGGCACGAATGGCCATCGCCTGGGTGCGAGCGTGCGCAGCCGGCAGTTGCTCGGGAACAAAGCGATAGACCCCGCCACGCTGGAAGTGATCATCTGTACTCAGTACCAGACCGCTGGCACTGGCACCCTCTAGTGAGAGGAGTTGGCGCGCCAGCGTGGACTTGCCGCTGCCAGGGACACCGCGCAGAATGATTAGAACTCGGGCGCCACTCTGGATCTTGTTGACGGCAATCTCTTGGGGGGTGAGCCGCTTGACCGGCGCTGGGGCAGGTGGGTGCGTCGCCATGTGAACTGGTGACGGCCGTTTGTTGGCCGGATTGGGGAGCAGTCCAGCACCCTTATTGTAGGAATTTTGTTTGGCCGGATTGGGGAGCAGTCCAGTGCCCTTGTTGGAGTTTTGTTTGGCCGGATGTGGGATGTGCGGCTGGTGATGATTGGGCTTATCTTGCTTTGGATGATGTGAATTGTTGGTGGCAGACTGACCAGCATAGAAGGCCTCGCGCTGTTGCGGGGTCATGGTCTTGTTGATGATTGCCTGTATCTCGGGCGAGAGGGTACCGTACGATGTACGAATGTTGTTGCCACCCCCACCACCTTTGGCCCAGCCACCTTGTCTTCCCGACATTTTGGACTGCTCCAATAGACTTTTGTGTTGGCGCTCGCCGGCACGATCAAGGTCCACCGATTCGGACGCGTCGGCCTCGATCGATCGGTCAGAATCTGGGCTGAGGTGGTCACGGAGTTCACAGACAACAGTGTCTCCTTCGCCGCTCCCCAGATGCGATATTTGTGATCGGAGGCTGGAAACACTGCCGACGGTGGCGAGCGATGCGACCGGAGAGATTGAGGAGGGTTCACTGACGGTGGTGACCGATTCAATCAGGCGACGTCGCTGCTCACGTCGCAGACTGGTGGGAACAGAGGACGAGGTAGCGAGCACATCAAAGGTGCGTAGGCACTCTACGGTCGGTGCAGACGGACTGATGACGCCGCAGTTGAAGTCGTGGTCGTGGGCGACGTCCTCGAAGTAGAGCGCTTCGTTCGACTTGTAGATGGTGGAGATGCGCTGGCTGCCGATGTTGCCAAAGGAGGTGGGCCGGAGGGCATGACCACCCAACTGAAAAGGTTGGCGGTCGGAGGTGGTGGAGGTGGTGGTGGCGATACGGTCGGGGAAGATTCCCTTTTGGAAGCTGTCGTCTGGCGAGACGATGGTGGTTGGGTGGAAGGTGGTGGTGGCCAGACGGTAGTCGCTGTCACTGCTGGCTGGTGCTGGCGAGTTGGTAGGCGACAAGTCGGGCGATGGCGAAGTGGTATCTTGTGAAAGGGTGAGCAATGTCTCCAGTGCCGAATTTACTGTGCAAAATAAATTATTTTGTTAATGAGCTTTATGCGCAATGTTCTTTTCAATTAAAATTTTCCAGAAATCAAAATAATATTTTGTTTTTTAATAATTTCATAGTGTTCTCTCTGATCTCAACCATAATATAGTAATTGAGAATCGATACAATAAATGTATGGGTGCTTTTAAATTATAAAATTCCGGGTACGATACGATGTTCTAAGATAATTTGAATCTCTCTATTGCATGCATGCCCACTTAATGAACGCTAGGGCCGTCACTAATTATCATAAGAGCTTACTCACGCAGTCTGAAGATTATTTACATTGCGCAAATCATCTACAGTACATGTCAAGAAAAGGTGTCCAATGGATTTCTGGATTGCCGACTCGGCCAAGGTATCGGGCGAAAAAAACGGCCAAAATCAAAATAAATAGCTACGCCCACATTCTCCGGTGGCAGACAAAATTGCCTCGAATTTGTTGTGCTCGTCTAGTTTCCAATAATTCGTTATCGTCCCCATACTAGATAACCTTCAAAATACTTGAGCGCTTGTGTTGTTGTGCTCCATTATAACTCAGTCTACAAAAAATAGTTTTTTTTTACAATGTTGTCGCTGCAATACTTGAACGTTGCTGCGCAACAACAATCGCTAAGCTATCTACGTATTGTATGGATATGAGCTGACGGGTCTTTGTCGCGATCATGTTTATTTTTCACCAACTGACACATTTCGTATGACATAACGACTGCATTTTTTGTTGTTGCGCAGTCACAGAAAAGATCAATAGATCAGTTATCATTTTTTATAATACATTCAAATATAAGTTGTGTTTAAGAGAAACATTAATTTTGACTCTCAGTACAGAAACTGAAACAATCAATTCTCACGACGACTTTTTTTAACTGGCAATGGCAAATTTGATCTTAAATCTTGAATATTTTTGCCTTGTGTTTTTGATGGATCGTTAAAAACACAAAAAGTATGCACTGTAGATTAGAAACTGTCTCTTAAAAATGATCCTAGAACCTAGAATCAATTTGCATTTAATTGTAATGTGCACTGCAGTTCACAAAGAATTATAACGCAAACAGCAGTATATAATCAGTAAAAATATCCTGCATTGTTTTGTTCGAGCGATTGGACGACTGATGGAGAGCCATTGGTTCAACAAAACGCAAGTGCAAGGCCATTTCAGACATCGAGCTGCCGAAATGCCAAAGCTCGAAATATAATATTCGAGATTTCATTTCAAAATCAACTAACGCGGCAACTGTGCACTGCGGCGGTTAGAGACTTTCATTATTATGAGTTGTAGTCGAAACGTGAATTATGAAATCACGCTGTTATCGTGACCAGCAAGGCGTACAAAGTGATTCATCGCCTAGTAGTGCCAGGGCAACTTCACCTTTACAAGTACGCACGCACATCAGAACAGAAAAATTCTAGAAAACGTACATGCTCTTGGTTTGAAAACATTTAACTCCCCGCATCATTTTCGTAACGCATTTTTTTCTCTCAATCACTGTAGTGAACAGCACTACAAGTGTTTCTGTGTCTCTCTTAATGCTTCGGTATTGTGTGAGGGGCACATTTTACCAGTACTCCGGAACCGAATCGAATCCTCGAATCGAATAGTGAAGAGCCCGCGCCGGGAATCGAACCCGGGACCGCCGAGTCACAGACAGTCGCAATACAGACAGGGCTACGACGATATTTTTATACAGCAATGACTGATTATTTATAACCTCATACGCCTAAGATACGATACTTTTCAGACACCCTGAGTACCCTGGTCACATTCAAGTGTGTTTATGTGCTGAAGAGTGTCTATGTGTGCTGTGACAAATTGCAAGAACCACTTGTATAGTATTCAAAGCACATTCAAAACGGAAGAACTTTGTATTGCATCGATGATGGCAATGAGATGGACACAAAACTTAGGGATGTGTATTCTGCGTTGCCATTTCTATTTGTCATTGACAACTCGTCGTAGCCCAGTCGGTAGGTAATGCGACTGACTGGCAGTGTGGCTCGGCGGCGGTGCATAGTGCCTAAGCACCAAATGGGGTACAGAAAATCCTGTAGTGCGGCGACTACAGTGAACGGAAATAAAAAAGTAGTCTAGTCATTTATGCGACCATGTGCGACACAAGGTCACCGAGACGCCCCGTGTCACGTGAGTAAGCAGTGTCAGTATTATCGCACCTGTTCTGTAATAGCAGGTCCCGGCTAATACAGAATCTACTGTACATGTACTGTACAAATGAAAGGTTCTTAATTGACTCTACTTGCACATTGTACTGCCCTGTCCACACGCAATGACATTTCTGAATCGATCGGTTCAGTCATCCCAATTATTTACTCTTGGTTAGCAAAAGGCAAATCTAAGAAAAGCACTTGTTGTATTTTTACCTCATGCAACTATTGATGGCTTACAGTCCTACAAACATAAGAAACGAGGTTGGCAAAAGGAACACATCGTTGACGCACACAGACGAATTTACCATTGAAATCACACTCTGCCAATATCATAAGCACAACGTCAGGCTCAATCTGACCCGCGAATATATCTTGCAGGTGGACGAGCGCTTCCTTCTTGGACAGGTTGTTGCAAACGTTGGGCCCTGCAGCAGCAGCCATTTCCTAGTGTGGCATCTTTTTTTGTGCACCCGAACCACAACGCCACAACGACTGTCTGTATTCAACCAGATTCGGTTCCTGGCGAACGCACGCTTGCCTTCGCAGACGGTGGCATTAAAAACTACATATTACAAAAACTAGAAGTCTCCTGCAAGCTGCAAAACGATAATCCACCACTGTATCACGAAATCTGATAACTCAAGGACCTTTTTGCAAGGCCCAGTCACATGTTGATTACGAATACGATGCGTCATCAATAATCAAGCTGAGGGGCCTCGGATCTTCTAGTAAGTCGACCGTAACTGTAAATCTGAGTCGGCGAATCCCAAATCCCAAAATACGTGAAAATTTAATAAGCTGTCAAACGAGGGTTTATAATGTGGTATATCGACAATACTGTCAGCCCCCTAACATGTTGGGTGCATCTACCGCCCGCTAGTTGCGCCACGCTCAGCAGCTGACATCAAACAACGAGTTTGGAATATATACTAGATCACACATACGAATTATGAAAACTACTATTCTTTGAGCTTGAATGATAAGCAGTCTTCGAAATTGATTTAAAAATAGTTGTCTACGGTGGTTACGTTTATAGTTACACTAACTATTATTAACTATATGTCCACCACTCGTGTTCGTCTCTTTCGTTCGGTCTGTCCCGAAGTTCATGTTTCTCGATTAAAATTCCGTATATCGC
>JAQGBY010003288.1:0-19763 GCA_034698785.1 Mycogona germanica
CAACATACTTATTATCCAATATCATTCCAAAATTAACCAGGTTAAAAATGAAAAATGCTTCCAACAAAGGTCAGTCTGGTTATGGTTATGAACTGGTGTCATCACTACAGAGTACTATGCTAAACTCGCTACTTGGAAACACAACATACTTATTATCCAATATCATTCCAAAATTAACCAGGTTAAAAATGAAAAATGCTTCCAACAAAGGTCAGTCTACACACACTGTCTTAGGATCTACAGAACTGCGGTTATGCTCAGCTTTAACCATAACCAATTTGAGATATCGGAGCCCTGCCCAAATTAGTTATTCAAACTTAATGCAGATCGTTAAGCACAATTATTGGCAATATCTGCTGGTCATGAATAAGGGGGAAGCACATTTGCATGCAAAATACGTTTTATGCAAATGAAAGCCGCGGCCATTGCCATGAGCTGGTCGGTAAACCTCCGGTGAAAAAATAATCTTAACCCGGATTGGCAGCAACAGTTCTGTTTTTTTCCGAAGTAAACTTTCAAAATGATCGATTCCGCTGCATCGCGACCATACTGGAATAGATTCTGCGACTTCCTCGACTTATAACAAAGACAAAGAGTGAGACACAGCGACTGCAGTTACATCAATCTGATGTCAAATAGGCACCAACAATGCCCGCCCATACCAAAAATAGTCAACAAACACATGAACGGATACGAACCGGGGACACACCCACAAAGTACAGTACACACACACAAACAACGTATTTCTCTCACCTTCGATCTACTAGATTTCTGTTATTTTTCCACAGCCAAAGCGAGCACACAGGGCCAGCAATTATTGGGGGGAAAGAAATCAAGAAGAGACGGGTGGTGGGGTTAAAGTGGAAGGGATGAAAAGGGAAGGGGAGGGGAAAGAGGCAGACAAAAAGAGAGAATTTGGTTAGTACTTTGGTAAACAGAAACACACACATGATGGACACAACGCAAATACATAAGAGGTGGCAAAGCGATGGATAAGCATCATCTAAAACTACAGCCACTACAATGTCGGAACACACTTAAATAAATTTGCGAGAGAGCAAGGCAAATGGCGAACAAATGGACGAAAGAGAACAAATTCAGATTTTGGGATGAACTGGATAAAAACGGAAGTTCTGGGTGTCGATCAGCCCTGTAGTATCGCAAAATAGAAAACGCCTTGACTGATTCTGCCACTAACAATTAAAAGGTTCTCAATTTAATAATGCATTCTCTCTGACCCACATAACACAAATTTGTAGATGCTGCAAAATTTTGAAATCTTGTCACAGAGCTGAAGAAAGAGGTAAAATCCTATCTTTTTAATCCTTGTAACCTGAGATCTATTAAACGCTGCAAAATTTCGTTTAAAAAACCTTTGTATTTCGGATAAGTGACATCGAAAATAATATTTGTACAAAATATGTACTGTGTTAATTAATGGACAAACAGAGTATTATTAAGGAGAGCTAAGATTCCTAATAAATTGCATTAAAAATAATTATCTTCATAAAATTCTGTGAATGTGGGAATTACTTTCCTTAAGATTAGTGCATTAGAAATGAAATTATTGGAAAACTGAAAACGCAAAAAACATAATTTCATAGTGCAGTATACTTGGATATAATAGCACATTTAAACGAACATTATCGTATTTTAAAATTATATTAAAATATCAGCAGATTGCGCCAGCCGAACTTATGCAAAATTGTACCAGAGGCTCTTCCGGTGAAGTTCATTTGTAGATCAGGAATTCACATCATGGATTCCGATGGACGCTATTCATAACATTAACAAACACACAATACGAATTTTGAATCAGAACAAAAGAGCAATAGACCTCCGTAAATGACTATTTTTGTCATCTCAACTGTAACGGTAAACTGCGCGCATGAATAACTATCGAAAAGTGTGTGCCAGAAATGGGTTCCAATCGCCAATATCGCATTACACCGGTCCTTTTGTATCCAATGTGTCCGACTGACGTAAGTTCCGGATTGCCAATTACGGTCGACGCCAAATACAATTACAGTAAATCTGCTTTAACGCCGCTAATGCCAGGCGGCAGATAGAGAGAGTATGCACGTCGCCTAGATTATAAACAAGGCCTGGCCATCTGTTAATCAATAGAAATAGGCCCAGGGCGCGCGTATATAACCATAATGTGGCGAGTTTTGTTTGGCTAATGGCGGGCGGCGTCCATAGAAATCCATTGAAAACGAGAACAAGTGCCATTGTGTGTGCCAGCACCACTAGAAGAACCAGTTTTGTAAAGAATAGACACGAATACTGTTCAGAAATCACTCTTGGGTTACTGAAACCACGCCATGCGCGCAACAGATAGAACTCTTTGATCTCTAAAAACGCCACTTTCTAAGAGAAAACCAAAATGAACCCAATACGTGCCTAAAACTGGGCCACGTTGACTAGCACAAGAGTAAATGAAATGTGTCAACGATTCATGACCAAATATTTTCTATTCTATTCGATTCCCCTAAAGAAACACGGAGCAAACGCAATCCAAGTGCCACTGAAATATTGGTACACGTAAAGCGATGTGTTACGGAGTTCCACCACTTACTTTCACTTAAATATTCCAAGCAATGTAAAATCCCGAGAAAGCGAGTGTACTTCTCATTTTAAATTCTAATCCGTACCACTGTACTCTAAATAAAATAAAATGGAAGTTGTGCCCGGGACAGCGCCGGGCGAGAAAAGACGAACAAGAGTTGGCGATAACTCTTCTTACAATAAATAATGGTTAGCTATTGTTAAAAAAAGAATTAACTAAACTAGAAAAACGTGGGAACTGACGATACAACTATGACGATGACGAACCACATCCATCAAATTTACCACATCCGCATCTCCCGTGGAAAATTAATATTTATAATTACTCAAGGTAGACAGTACCGTTCTCACGTATTTCTTTTACATAATCCAGACAATCTATTTCTATTATAGCGTTACACTGTATTCTATTGATCAAGTACACAGAAATAATAATTTTACAAACAACGAATGATACCAAACGAGGAAAGAGTAGTGTTGTCTAGTCATTCTTGGTGGTTGTTCATTTCCATATTCCAGTGTTCGAAGACACGGATCGATCCAGTTGGAATGGCCAAATAACCGCAAGCAGTATGCGGGATCCGCATCATGCCCCATACGCCTGTCTGGAGAGGGTTCGTTTCGACTAGAAAACGCGTCCTCGCCCCCACCCCACCACCCACCCCCTCTCACTCCCACCAACATGTGCCACTTCCCAAGCTGCCGTCTCAGAGAGCAGCCGTTACTACCACCGGACTCATAACCGTCATCGACAATATACACGTCGAATCCAATGAACGTCATCGAACCAGCAGTTTTGTAGATTTATTCGATTTCCTGCGAATCGTTGCTGCGCCGCGGTCGAACCCAGCCCCCCCCACTCCACCACCACCACCTTATACAGAGTACAACCCCACCCATTTTCCAAACATAACCAACACCTAAAATGCGCAACATCACGGAAGTCACAACTGTATATTGGAAAAATTAATTTGCGGCGCTAAACACGGATCGGTGTTCAAACCGAAAATGATTATTTAATTAAATAGTAGGGAACAAAATTGAGTGCCACTCACACGACGGAGCTTCTCTCAGTTACGCGCCACAGGGAGTCGTTATTTTGTTTATGGCTCCCACACGTTTGTTTAGAACCTGGACGTCGTGTGACCAAACCGCGGCGACATGGAGCAGAGCGTGGAATGGCTCCATCGTGCAAATGACCCCCCCCCCTAAGAGTCTGCACCTGCCAAATGATGTCGATGGTGCGGCGACACAATTTCCCATGCGGCGAAACGGTTTCCATGTCAAAATTAGCTACATTTCGGCGTTAATTCAATTTTAAATGGAGAACCTCGATTAACTAGCGGCTACTAGCTCTGCGAGTTAATATGATCGATCGGTCTGAATATGACTTGGCCAAATTGGTTCCGTGTCATTTGTTGCTAAGCTACCATTAAAATCGCTCGAGGTACTTAGCAACCAGCGTCAATTATTTCGCGATTTCAAAATTTGTCTGAAAACATGTCAAATCGAGCATACTCTATTGGATCGAAAGGGTGAGCTCGAAACTGTCTCCTGACCCTCTTTCTTGATACAGAATTCCTTTCCCCTCCAGCAAATCAGAAATCATCATTAGCAGTATTTAACTACAAGCCACTGTAGCTTCCAAAGAACTAAATTGATATGGCAAGAACCATTCATAATGCAATGCAAAAATTGCGCATCGCGTTTGAACCAGAATCCCCATCAATGCATTAAAAACCACGTTCTAGCATTACATCTCTTTGCCCGATTCGCTTCCCGATCCCGGTTACACCAATAAAATTAACTATTTTTTAAAGCCTGCAAATACGGGCGGATTATTTATGAGGAGGGGTTCTTTTGGACAGAAATTAACGCCGATCGATTTTCTTAATGTCGACTTTTATCGAGGTTCTGCTCTATATAGAACGAAGACGACTAATCAGTACATATAGCCCCCCCCCCACCAACTCTATAACCCCACCCAAGTATTTTTAATGCATCTTTTTAGTGTGGAATGCTCCACTGCACCAGCCACAAATACCCATAGCTCTCTGTCTGAAGCGTACAGCAACACTCTCTCCAGGGCGGAGGACATAAAAATTATCGCCTGTCGTCGTCGTTATATTGGAAGCCATATATAGTTAAGACTGTTCATTTTATAGTTTCGATGTGTGAGGGCGTATTGTGCTCGTCACCGGATAACGGGGACGGAGACATCTTTAACGGCAAACCCCTTACAGTACCGCCGTCTGCCGTCTTGGACCGGACCGACGACGTGCTAATCTTTCCGAGTCGAACATCTGTACCGAATTTGAAATTTCGTTCTGGCAATCGAAAAGAATGTTGATGTTGCCGCCAAAAGGAATTTCGAAATCTGAAATTCGGATCCAATGCCGTCAGAGGGCACCACGGGCTATAGCGCGAGCTGCCAATACAGAGTGAAAAACGCATTGGCGAACACAATGGCCAGCATCAATCCAGTCACCGGATATTGCGCTCACGAAATTCTGCTCATCACCTGAACGAGGTAATTACACAAACCCCCCTGTACAAGTATTTGTTCACCGGTACACGAGCGTTTGTTTGCGAACTGCACCAAGCAATGTTCGCCAGGATGATCTTTGGAACTGCTTTAAGAAAAATGTGGATCCCATTCTTTACTGGGTCGAAGACCATTTCAGTAATCAATGCCAGAAGGATGTTAACAGTTGGCCAAATAACTCATACAACTAAGCTTAAATTAAAACGACTTACTGCAGGCTTTATTGTGAGGCTGCATTCAAAGAGAAACCGGAAGGGAAAAATACTCTGCACCACACGATTTAGAAATTGCAGAAAGATTGCAACTGTTTTTCCGGAATGAACGCCATGGCGACCGTTGCAGGATTTACGAAATGTAATTGAAATTCCAAGAAATGAACAGATATCTAAGACCATTTGGTTGGGGGGGGGGGGGGGGTTTTGAGGCCGACGAAGCTGGTAAGTTTCCTTAACCAATATTTTAAAGGCCATTTCATTACGCTTATACGACGAGCAATTTTGGTAATGGCGTTGGTCGTTTCAGAATTCGTCGGAAATGCACCAACATTCTGCCGTAAAGACGTTACGGGCCGAAATTGCCTCACAATTTTTACGTAAGAATAAGTTGTGGAAATTAAATTTGAAAAGCGCAATAGTTAAGCAAAAACAAATTCAATTTGTATTGAAAGAAGATTTTTCTGAAAATAAAAACACGACTACTTTCCCCAGAACTTGAACTCTAACGCGAAAAACTAAGAGAGCAAAGATAACAGTTTCTGTTACGCTCCGGTGAGCTAGTCTAGATTACGAAATCTGAAGATGCAAGATTCGAATATGTAAATTAGAATATTATAACGTATAAACTATTTCCGTGAATCCTTAAAAGAATATATATATACGGTATAAACATCAAACTGTATCCGAAAATGACAGTCGCAATTCCACTAAGGTAATTCGGGCGCAGAAAATAACTCTTTCCGGTATTATTCTATTTCTGGACAAGACGACAAAGCAACCCACTTCAGTCTGTCGGGCCTCAGGAGGAGAAAAACGGCAAACAAAATAATACAGTGGCTGTATCGAGCACCAGCCCCTCCTCCCCCTCCTCCCACCAAACACCTATAATTAGGCGAGTCGAGTGTGTATCGATCGCACGAAAAATGGTCCGAGCACGCCGCGGATACGCGTCCTCGCATCGGGCCTGGCTCGGCAATCAAATCATAATCAAGTGACAGAAAACATAAACCCCTCCCATCTCCCTTCCCCCCTTTACTCTATCCAACCACCCTCCCTTCATCGGCCGCCCGTCGCCAGCTACTAATTAGATTTTCGTAAGACGCCGCGCGCGCGCGCGAGCACCGGCGACATTATTTGTTTTAATTTGGTTATCACGACGAGAGGCGCCTTTCCCCGCTAATCCATGCCAGCCTATTCCCATAGCGCATTGACTATCTATAAAAGCCATTAGCATCGGAAACACCTAAAATGAACCATCTTGGGGAAATGGGCGCCTCGAAATTCCATTCACAAAGACCGACTTAAGGAGAGGGAGCCACCTCTTAGGCTTGACGCGAACTTGGAAATTATGAAAGTTTCGTCGTTTGTCATCTCGAACGTAGAAGCACCAAACTGACTGAAGAGTCGAATTATGTATTGAGGTAATCACGGGTTCGATTCCCGGCGCGGGCTCTCTCAGGATGTCCATTTCGGATGACTAGTCCCGTGATCGCTGTTTCTATTCCGACATCCTGAAATTTAGGCCGAGAGAAATCCTAGTGCGTCTTCCTCTTCATAATGGATGTAAAACTGTGAATCTCGGGTTCGATCCCTAGCTAAGTATCAGGCTTTGACTAGGTAAAATAACAGGCACCATCCCGAGGGAGTTTTTTTAGGACGGAAACGCTGGTGGACCTCCTCAACAATAGCTCAGGTAAAGGATGTTTAAATTCATTGACATGACAAGTGCAGAGCGCTCACGATAATCACAACAAGACAGTCAATAGTGGATCGTTAACAGAATCGATACATTTCGACTGCAAATGTTGGCTGAAACTCACAAGTAAATAAATTGCCGATCAGCAACTATCGCATTGGTCTAAAGCCGTAGCACCGCAAGTGTCGCTATGAGGATGATCTGACGCGCAAAACGGCGTACGTGGAAATTGAAACAAGAGTCTTGGTAAGAACTGTTCGCTATCCGAGTCCCGGGGAAAAGAACCCGATAAATCTGAGAGTCACCCAATTACGTAAGCGAAAATCCCCGACACGTAATTAAAGAGGCGCGCGGGGCGATCCGTTGGCGTCGCTCCGTTTACATAGGAGAGCCGTGAGAGCTGGGGCCGCGTTCCGACTTTCGTTGACGATGCCACGTTCACCAACGAAGCGACGAGACTCGCCCAACGAACGCTCCCACTCTTCCAATCCGGATGGATATCACGATTGTTTATGAAATGAGGAGGAGGTCCGACCGCCTTCCCCTAAACTGACGTCAGCCGAAAGTCGACACTGAAGCGACGGCGATGTGAGAAAACCTAATTAATGCGGGTCGTTTCGTGAAGCAGAAAAAAAAAAGAAATCTTCCCCCGGCGTTAATAGTGCATTTAGACTATTCTAAATCTTGCAACGCCCCCCAAAAAAAAATTGATCCAACGAGATAGGCGCGATAGACTAAAAGGTGTAGGAGACTATTATAATTACATTAATGGTTTATTCGCGCAGGTGCCATGCACAGTACACTAAACATTAGCGACGAAGAGACTTTCGAAAAATTCCAAAGCGTCGACATTTCAAACCCTACACTTCTTTGACCCAATCAAGCTATTGAATTAGCAACACTCCACCATGTGTTGGAGATGCGTTAATAATTAATGCACAAATGCAGTATAATTATTAAAGAAATGAAATCAACGAAATGAATTTTTTTAAAACAATATTTGACGGAACGACTCATGCAATAAAAAATTATCTTGTTAGAAACACTCGCTTCTTCTTTCTTGTCCTAAGCTTCAGATGTTCAAACTCATCCTGGAGATTATTAATCTTCACACTAACAAAAATAGATCGTGCTTCTTTTTCCACATTCATTATTATTGATTCGGGAACACCACACAAAAATAATTCGTCGCTATCCGTTAACGACCTTCAACGAGATTGCAAGACCCGTTCTTATCATCTTCCAAATGTTGGGGTTCATCACCGTTTGAGGTTTGCTCATTTGGTTTGACACAGGCGAAAACGGTCGGTCGCGTTGAAAGGAGAAAGTGACCATTCCCCACCCGTTAGGTCCGGCACAGGCTAACCATCACATTCGTGCGCGGCGATCTGTCTTCGTCGGTTAGACTGCCTCCTCCCCCACCCCCATCCACCATCGACGGATGGAGGGAGAGGTCACTCAGGTCGCCGATCTTTGCGTGACGCGACCCCCGCCATTACGCATATATCCGATATTCATTGGACGATCGTCGGAAATGATGACCGTGGAATGCAAATTCAGGAGGACTTTGATCTCGCACGAAGCACACACACACACGATATAAATACCTCTGTCACCGGGGCCCGTACGGGGACCGACAAATCGATCATTGCGCCGTAGAGGGCGCTGCACTCGGGCCAACCGTCGGGCTGGTTGGCAGAAATAAAAAATAAATGACAGGAGCTCGATCGAGTTCGTGTCTATATACCAAAACCACCATCAACGAATTTTTGAAAAACAATTTCTGATCAACGATAGGGCACGCGACCTCAACGTAGTCAAGAGTTGATTATTACCATTGCTATTATACCAGCAGTCATGTTTTAAAGATCCTCTCGACAGCGGACGTCGCGCTATAACCACATGGAGAATCAAGAAGCAGTTGAAATTTCTTCTGAACAGTCTGGTTTTGAAGAGCGTCTTCGGCATATATAAGAAAGGATTCGAGAGCCGGTTCAGTTCACGATAGAATGACAATGAGCTACTGAATGGTGCGCAAGTTGTTCTTCCATTTTGACAATTTTCGAACTTCGAAAGGAATCAACTACATTCTGCGGGCTGGCCATTCCTGTCCCACTTATCGAACAGCGAAAAACTTAGAAGGCAATTCATAAACTAGGAAGATGTGACAAGAAATGCAATACAATTCCTCAATTTTAACACACTACATGCACGCACATAGAAGAAAATTCCAGATCGTGGACCGCCTATCGCCTTAGGATTACAAACTAGCTGGATCAAAATTTATTTCAGTACTTTGCCGACACGAAGCCAACAAAAATATCAATGAGGGATTAACGGATGTGGTAGTTGTCGACTGTAGTTACAGTAATAAATCAAATTTGATTACAAATATTATTTAATAGAAATACGCACGACGAATTAAACTGCTCACCCCTAAAAAAAATTCCCAACTCGCCGCAAACCCAACCGAGTGACTTTGTATCCTGAGATTGCCTCACTTTGCGCTCAAAACCAGACGCGGCGCAGGGCTGCATCAATAAATGACACCAGCTAAGAGCAAATCGTGCGCAACTAGTGGGAATTGGGATTACTAACGCGAACAGTTAATGCTCAGAGCAACGCCTGGGAATGGAGGAGTCGGTGGATGAGGGGTAAGCTCATGCATGCATGCAACGAAACTATCGGTGGTTCGCCGTAGATCGACCGCCGAAATCCCCGGACGGGGCAAGACGTTCGGCTTGCTCCATTGACAGGCGCCAAGTCGAGGTTTCGGGGGGTGTCATATCGTTCGGCAAACAGTTATCGACACGAGAGGGTTGAAAGTGGAAACATTAGCACTGACGCATAGGCGCGCAAGAGTGGCGACTGCTTTTCAAGACTCTGAATCGACGTGGCGCAATGGAATCGTGAACAAAATGGAAAATTTGATTTTTTTTATACTTTGAAATATCGTTCCTAAAAAATATCCAATTCCATTCTACAGTGCATGGCAGCGAGGAATGTTTGTTTGTGGTTTAATGGATGACTTCACTTCCGATAGAGCGTGTACCAACCGGATCGTTCTTGAAAATATATGAATATGCTAATGAGTTGACAAACACTCAAATATGCGATGCACTAACCGAATTTCGAGAAATTTGAATTTTAAATGTTACCCTCGTACGTCGGAATACGGCATTACATTTATTGAAATGTGGATTTGTTTTTGATCAGCGCTTTTATCTATACAATGACATGAAAATACTAATAAATGTTTCTAAAATACATCCATTTTGGATTAACTTTTGATCACGATAGTTAGCAAATAAATATATAATTTGCTTTGCCTAAAATTTGCAATTAGATATAATTCAAGATAAATGGAAACAGTATACATAATAACAATTTCATGAAGTAACTAAAACTATTTATTTGATTTTTTCAACCAGAGATTTGCTTGAAGTTAAAGTAAAACAAATAACAGTAATTAACGAAACCGTAAATCTATTGTAGAATGTTCTATCACGTACTAATTTATCAAATCTTAAAGAGTCATCATTAAGACAGAAAAAAGGTTCTTGAGGCTGCACCTAATCAATAAATATTTTCTCCATGCAGCGCTTATCCTGCAATGCTCGCGAATAGTGTGTGATTGCCTCATCACGGGGCAGCACCTCAAAGACAATGCGACAGAACACATGGCAAATACGCGATCAGGATACAAATAATCCAATATTATAAAACTGAAGATTAGATTTTGGTGTCCGGAGACGTTTTGCCGAACAGCTCAATGGTACCCCCGAAATGGCAAATTGTAAAGCAACAGAGTATAGTGTGATTGCCCTACACGGGGCAGCAATGAAATTGACACGATGGCAAATTGTAAAGCAACAGTGTTGTGTGATTGCCTTAACACACGAGGCAGCAATGTAATTGACACTGCTTTTCATTGTTATTGTGACAAATTGTATTAATTTTGACTATTGACGCTGATTATATATTTTAAAAGAAATGTAACAATGTATGCATAAGGTTGATATAAATAATGGCAATTCTATTGGTTATTTTTAACCCAGGCAAAGCCGGGTAATTTCTCTAGTGCAGTTGATAAAATTCAAATTCGAAAATCGAATACCGAATTTGTTGCCTTAGATCCCCAATAAACGTAGACATATAATTTTTTTGAAAACATTTTTCAAGGATATTTGAGATTTCACAAATAATAGATCTCACATTTTAGTTATTACACAGAGTCTCCGCCTCAAACCTCGCAGTCCGTTTAACCGTAGCAGGGTCTTAATCCCCACAACCCCTTGATCCGTAGCCAGACGTTCTATCAGACTAACAGGCGAGGTCATTATATTGACTCGGTCCCCACTTCCTGGCTCCGATCGAGGATGTATCGTAGGCAGAGAGAGAGTCGTCCGTGCTAGCTCGACATCTTATCTCGCTGGCGCCAAATGGGAGCTCGTAGATTGTCTATAATGCTTCCAACTTCCATTCCCCAAGACACGGACAAGGTGTAGGAGGAAGTAGGCGGAGGCGGAGGTGGACCTCGCAATCAATGGAATACATCTTCTATCGAGATTGACTTTGAAGACGGACGGGTTGGCGAAAAGGTGAAGTGCGGTCGGTGGAGATAATTTTCTCTGTATCGGCGACGGGAAAGATTACTCGCACGTCGCGAGGCCATCGCCGCAGCAGCGCCCCACTTCTCTAGCGGAATTGAAATCGTGACACAATTCGCTATAGCTCATTTGATCTACACTGGAGATGCAATTCGGAGTGTGGGTCTCCATTTTTAGTGGCTGGTGGTTTAATGAGACTGGAATGGAACTAGAGAATTCCAACGAGATTTCACAGAAGTAAGTACGCGACGGCTGAATTATTTGTCAACTCGGAAGTCAATTACTTAACCAGTTTCCGCTCAGGTGGTCGTAAAAATCAATTGCCGAGAAAAAAAATTGAGAGCCCGAAAAATTCGGAATTAACCAGGCCGCAAAATCGTGTCGTTGATTTCGGTAACATGCGGGTGTGTTGACGTGACGAACAATCACCAACGACATTGTGACAACTTTTTTTAATTAATTAATATCTCAAACACCTGCACACTAGTGACCAATTCACGTTTTGTTCAATGAAAATGTCATTTTGTTTTGGCAAAATCACACGCGTAAGCTTAAAATCTTCAGCATCGTCTTTTGAAATCATTCCTCGCATGAAATCAGTTCACTATGCTCGGCGGTCCCGGGTTCGATTCCCGGCGCGGGCTCACGAAAATTTCGATCCCGGTGTCCTGCCCCTCGCATAGTGCCTAAGCACCATGAGGGGTACGTAACGCTTGTAGTGCAGTTGACTACAGCTGATTGGAATTTTAAAGAAAAATCATCAGATCAAAACAAAATGACATTTCCATTTAGCAAACCGTAATAAAGGACCAAGTATAAATAAGACTCAACAATTTAAAAAAATTATAGAAAAAGAATACGGAGAAAGATGCTCTTGAACTTGCATAGAGGTACAGCAACCTTGAGCACTTTTCCCCCCACAATCGCAAAATTCAGACTCAGTAAAAACTGAGGAGACAGCCAATCTAACACCAACGTACCCCAACCCACTAAACGGACTTCGACAATTCGAACCCCATACGGAACACCAAACGGAGCCACAACACCCGCCCCAAAGCCCTTCGAGATGGTACGCGTTCAGCAATATACTTTCCACTCACTCCGGGACGAGTCAGGCAATCATCGACACAAAACATAAACGCCGGCACGTCACCACCACCATCCCCCCCTCCCCCATTTCGTGTTGTCGAAACGCTTCACAGTTCAGATGCCAACTGGATACCAACCTAAATAGGTCCATACAGGCGTAAAGATATGAGCGGGATGCAAATGTAACGAAATATCTATAATGTACAGATGCAAATGATACGACCATGGCAACCCGAACGTACAACCATACACAGAGACAAAGAGAGAGTGAGAGAGAGCGAAGCCACCAGCCACGGGCCAAACGCGGACGAAACGAGGCGGCAAAGTGCGCCTCCGTCGATACGCAATAATTTAACGACGTGCGCTACTCGGCATAATTGTACGCGGGGGTGGGGGTGGGGGTGGTAGCGAGCGCAGGAGCCCGGGACGACAGACAGGGGACAGGCGAGAGAGAGAGACAGAGCCCGGTCTACCCCGACGACCCCGAACTCCGACGAGGAGGACCCGCGACGTAAACACGATAAAAACACGTCGCCCAATTGCCTAATTTGCGATGTCGTTGTCACTGCAGCGTCGCTCCAACCTCGCTAGACCTTCGCCGGTGTCAGGACTCGTCTGTACATAATCACAGTTCGGTTGAAGAAATTTGGAACGGTCTAGTCACCATATATGTAATTGCAACGCTTCATTTCCAACGTACTTGTCTAAGGGTTGCGTTGCGCTTCCGAGACCGTCCGAACATTGATGCTCGAAGGCACTCTCGACAATCACAAGAACGCTGGAGTGTGGAAAGCTATTTATCAACGATAATCCTGTCAAGAGTGAAACACTAGATCTAGACAATCCAACCTATTTCGTTTTTTTTTCTTTTCTTCAACGTGTCTGGACTTGCTCTTGTGCCTACAACAAAGAGGCGCTGCTTGGTGAGTTGGCTCCAGGACAAAAGACTAACAGACACGGAACCAACAACTCACCAATTCAACTGTATAGCTTCAAGTGAAGTAAGCTGCATCACAATCAAATAACTTCCACAATTTGCTCACAAAATACCGACAAAGGCACATATTGAGAGGTCTCACGAGGATGGGCTTAAAGCGTGTAGTCCTTTGATCCAACGCATCTGGCCTCGCCCCCTCAACAAAACTAGATAAACGACCTCTTCACGAGGTTAATTCCAATGCAAATTTGCATGTGGTACAACAGTTAGACCCCAACAGCCTACGTGGCTACCCATCAACATGATGACGAATGTAAGCGTACTGTACATGTACTGTACATGTACACGCACTGTACATGTACTGCACATTTTTATGCCGCAGCCCGAATACATTAAATTGCAAAATACAGTCTGTACACGGGGACGGATTCTATTCACTTGGCTGACGTTGGTATTCCCTTAATTTAACATTAATTATCGGAAAGCTCGCTTACTTTAAATTGGATTTACTCGTAACCGAATACAGCATGTTATTTTTGCCCTGGTGGTTTTCTAAAGCTTTGTGAGAGACCGGTTTTACAACGACATATGCCACGCCACGGAGTTTTTTTTTTTTTTTAGAGTTTCAAACCACTTTCGTGGTAGTCCAACCCTTCTGTGGGGACTTTACGGTAAATTACGTTTTGTTTACTTATGAATCTCAATGCCGAGCAGGTCAGAGATATATCCTTTTTCTCAAACCAAAACCAAATAAAAACTTCCCTTGGAAAGCCCGGTCCCACAAATCCAACATCCTAAGATCTCCAAGCATTCCTTTCCATTGGTGCAGTGGACACGCTAGTCAATTCCATCTAAACGAATAAGGGGGGTTCCAGGAAGATAGGACCCGCATTTTCACAGTCGGAGTTCGTATACGAAACCCTTTCTTACAAAAAAAAAACAAGAGAACAGAGAACATGCGCCGTAAATAAGGGCTTGGTGGTCCTCGGAAAGAAATATGTGGTGTCACGTAGCATATTTATGTCCCGAGTCACTCGGAAATCGGAACGCGAATTTGCATAACAAATAGAGAACACATTTTTGCGCGCCCAAAAAAACATTATGCAGCATTTCATATATTTCGTTTGTGAATTATGCAGCGATTCCAAAATGATTACTTTTCGTGCTAGTCGTACGCACACACGCTCTTGTTGTGAAGGATTCGCGCCCCCAGGTTAGGCTTGTTGATGGCCCGAAAGTTGGGAGCAATTTCGGTGGTTGTTATTTATTAGATGGGCCGCCGCACTTCATCATCCAACCCTGGGAAACATCCACTCCCGAAGAGGCCCTGTAACCATGAGCCACATGGCTGGTTACGCAACGATTACGAATACTTACGCAGCCCCGAAGAAGGGTGGCGCCACCAGTCAGATGAAACGGAGCGATGAACTATTGTCTCACGTAGAATCAATTAAGATTAGAATAAGTACAAATAACTGACAAAAAAAAAACAATGATAGGTGGTGCTGTGGTTTCCATTGTGGTATTGAACGAAACACAAATTGGTAAAAATAAATCTTGAAGAATCTTAAGTTGAAAATATAGACATCTTAGAACCTGTATGACTCAAGCGTGTTCACAAAATCTCAATAGCTAAAATCGATTCTATTAAATGCGACTAAAGTGGGGTTCTTTGAGCCGTAACAAATATACTCTTCAAACTAAATAGATGTAATAGCACAATATTCATGGACAAATTCATAACGGAATCAGAAAATTCCTGCAGAAGTGCAAATGCAATAAGAGTTTTTCGAATTCGAAAATGATTTCTATTAAGTCTCAATTAAACAAAAAAAAAATCTTTACGTAGTGCATCGGCGATGCTTTATAAAAACTCTTAATTAACACTGACAGATTGTAAGGCGCTACTGAATTTAATTTCTAAAATATTGGCATCCCATTACACAACAGCGAATGCAGAAATTTCAACGGGTTCGTTTCATTTCAACCGAATTAGATAAAGCTGCATCGAGTACGAGTACATGTATACATAAAATATACATTCGGAGCGCATACAGAGAAAAACGGCAGGATTTTCGTTCTCATCGTCGCATTTTTTCAAAAAGGTGTTAGCGAAATTAAAGTCGATTGATTTATTTCGCAAACTCACGCACATTTCCACAACCCCCCCCCCTCTTCATATCGACTGGTGCACGAAACCACCAATCAGATTGCATGCAAACTCCCCATATTCCTTCATTCCACCTGACCCCACCCGAAAGAAGAAGAAAAAATAGAAAAGATGGTAGTAAAATCTGGAAATGCGTTCCGACATTTCGCGGCTCTAATTTTCGAGAATGACGCCAAACGAGAAGAGAAACTAAATTCAATCCGATTTTTATTAGACGAAGAACAGATTCGCCTATCTTTTCTCATTCACTTCGGGATTCTCATGAGACCCGCCGCGTCCTCATAGGCGAATGTCGGGACTGAGCTTTCCGAGAACAGATAATTTCACACAAAACCGGATACAATATCATGGAGAGAAACGATCGCCAGGTGGCGCACCAACCTCTATTTAGTAATGCCAGGTTGTAATTGAATGCAAATCAAAGAAATAAAAGTCATAGAATGTTGAGGAATGTAAATCAGAGAAACTAAAATCTTCTGATAAGACGTAAGTTTGTAAGTCCAAACAAAACCGTCAATTTCTTCAGTCACTATACACATTTTTATTTTTTTAACTGCTCATTTTTAATTTCCAGCCGATTATTTCATTTCTAACTAGAATTATTTTTAGTATTAAAGAAAGGCTGCCACATCCTAAAGAGGAACTGGTAACCTCTTCAAGATTTTGGTGGTCGAATCTAACAAGTCTCTATGAAGTAATTCTAAAGAATTACTCAGGACGGGATGGTGGATCTCAGGACGTTATATTCCGCGTTGGTTTAGCCTCCGAGTGCTGCCAACATTTTCTCTATGTTCTGAAATCGAGCTCTGCCAGAATTGGAAGAAACCAAAGACGAAAAGACGCGAGGCACAGCGGGAGACCGAAGAAGGACTCAAATAACCTACTTGCATAAAATAATGACGAGACTCGTTCACATAACACGCCTGCTGCGTTGGGCAACGCCCACCAAGGACAATCGACGGAATCGATTAGGCAAAAATATTAATCATATTGATTTTTCGTACTTCAATTCTCTCAACTACGAGCATTTGAATAGCATTAATCGTTGAAAAGAACATTCATAATTCACACTTTGGTTTCCTAGCCAATAACAAAGGTGAGTGGATGATCTCGATTTTCAACTGTTGACAATATGAAATTTTGAGACACAGCTTCTTAAAATATGTTGTAGCGCAGTGCATATATATATATATATATATTGTCTGATGCCTGAATGCGACGAAACAAATTGATCAAAAGATAATTTAATTTGTATGCTAATGACATTTCTTTCTACCACTAAAGTACCAAAAGTACAATTTAAATGTGTTTAAAATAAGAATACGAAACTTATTGTGCATCCGCGTGAACAAGTGTAAAGCCAGAACTCCTTAAGTCAACCCCAGGCAGAGAGAAGGAAGAGAAAAAAATCTCCGATACCTTAATTCAACAACCTAATATCGATCCAATTAGTCGTCTAGACTTGGGCGTTTCCAATTTTCAAACGCAAACCATTAGGGCAATTGCCGATGCGAGATTAAATTTACAGGTAGACGAAACGTCAATTAGCATTGCAACCTGGTCGAGAAAAAAGAACACTGCTTCAAGCAGAAAATAACGACTTTTTGTTGTTAATTTGGAAGAATATTTAATGAGGCTTCCAACCAACCTGCTGAGTTGAAAATTATTGGCGTTAGATCTCTCATTTCCTCCCAATCATTTACTGACATACAGAAGTTTGCAAGACAATTATATTTTTCTTTCCTAATGGTATTTTCTATTAAGTTTACAAGATTCATCCTATTATTTCTCTTGTCCGGGTATTATCAAATTTTCGCGGCAATGAAAACAGCTTCCAGTCGCCCAAGCAAATAACCAACCCATTTTACATTAGTATTCCGTCCATATCCCACCAAAGTAGAAAAAAATTCCAGACGCAGACAGAAATTAGATTTCAAACTAGAAATTCGCATGGACCATCATCATCCTCCAACAACAAAAAAAGTGTAAATTGCACAACACATATTTCCTGCGGATGTGCGCCATCGACGAGATTACCGTCGATGGCGCAGCGGGCGTCCACACAAGAGCGCCCGCGCGCCTGACAATATCGTGGGTAGGCAATCACACAATGCACAGACGTCTAGCGGAGAAAACCACGCGCGCGTCCGCCTCAGTGACATTGAAACGACGAACAGGGGCAGCGACTATTTACAAACAGTACGTGGAGATTTTAATTTGGACAGCTGAACCCGAATTTTGTTCGAAAAATATTTTCGAGTATAAATGATAATTTTAAGAACCTAGAGAAATATAAATATAAGCCAGAAACATGATTTAAAAATTCCTTTATATTATTTCAACTTATTGGATAGTGACGAAAGTCTTGGGTGAGTTCGATCATTTTGTCGAGTGTTTCGCAAATTCTTTGTTTCCTTTAATTTTTGGATCTTACCGAATCTTGTCAACTCAGACGTCGTCGTTTCCCCCAATCGTGTCCTGGTAATTGCCGGATTTTGTCCCTTTTTTTTGTTAAAAGAACCTGTTCCTGATTTTAAGTTTCTGACATATTTGTTTTTAATTTAACAGGTTATAGATCTGCTCAGCTGGCAGCCAAAGTCAAATTGCACACAGCCAAACTAACAATTCCTGTTTACTTTTCTCGGCATCTTCAGGACACAACAAAAATCGTAGCAAGGACAATTAAGGAAGAGCAAAACGTCGTACTCACTTCAGAGGCGCGAATAGTGAAGGCACCACAACCAGCATTGCCTTACAGATAAGGTCGTAGCCAAAGCAACGCTCGCAATAAAGGGGGGCAAAATCTGCCATTATTTCTTAAATACGCCACCAACCCACCCCCGCCCCCTCCTCTGACGACACACTTTTCTCTGCGGCGCTTTGTGAAGAAAGGAAAAAAGGAACGAGGGGAGAGGATCCTAAAAAGCACAACGGCAAGAAAGTGAGAGAGAGAGAGAGAGAGCCAGCCACTTCTCTTTTCAAAAAGAGCTTTGCACATACAAAAAAATTACCCCTCCCCCCCGCGATCCGAACGCACCATCGTCTTTACTTTTTTTTATTTCCTAGCTACTGTTGAAGAGAGCACGATTATTTTCTAAGAAAACGTGGAAAAGGGTCCTTCTTTAATAAATTTGCGCCCTGGGCATTCTCTTGAAGTTGCGCACACCAGAAGACTTTCTTCTCATCCTTATTCATGATCTATTTTGTTTTGAACGAAACTGATAGCAGAATGAAACAGATCTTCGAAATTGTATAAGTCTCGTTTTGAACAAAAGGTGTTTGGTGAAATCGCGTCAGTGTTAGCGGACTCCATCTGTTAACTAGTCGTGGGCTGTGCCCATCGATTCGCCATTGAGATTCCAGTGCCTATACGTGATTCCTCGCATCCTTTCCTCGCCCAGAATTCTGGGAAGATGGCTGGAATTGCTGGCAGCTTATATAGCTAGAGACGCCGCTGCCGCCGTTATGTCTTGGCATGATGTCGCGGCGCAACACGACGTCGCTCTAATTTTTTCTACGTGATATTTCGATGGAGCCAAACGAGCGTTCTCCCCTCACAAAACTACCTCTCTCTCTCTCTCTGATAAATACCACCGCCCCCTGACTTCTCGACTTCAACCACCATAAAAAAAGGACTCCTCGCTCTGCGCTGTGCGTAAAGATAAGCGCGGCATGGTCAACGTGGCGCTCAACAAGTCCTATGTCTCCAGGGGATAGGTGAGCGTCCCGTCATGGTACAAAAATATTGTTCGATACATAAGTACTAGATGAAGCCCTCCTCCCATTCCTAAAAGGTTCTCTCGAAACTCCATTTAGCTTTCCACACTCGGACCGATCGAAATACCCACTGAAGTGGTAATTACAATTACAATATGTACCCACAAGCAGCCCCCAAGAGAGGGGCCTATGGCGGGGGTCGAACGACCAGTTGTA
>JAQGBY010003289.1:0-19758 GCA_034698785.1 Mycogona germanica
TTCGTTATGAATTTATTATGAATATTTTATTTTATTATATTTCAAGTACGACTTTATCTACTTATAGTGTTTAATAAATATTCAGTTGACTTTTAAAAAAATACATCACAAAGAAAAAAATGCATTTAAAAGAGTACTTTTTGTACAATAATTTCATAAAAACGATTCAAGGAAACCATTTTGGTCAACCATAATATTTCCAAAATTTAAGTTTTAAATTGTGAAATCAAGAAATAACTTTCTCGACTCTTCCCAAAAAGACATTTGACCTTTGGTGGTATTGAGCTGATGAAGCGACACCATCGGCGATAATAGAACCATATGACTCACTCATTTATCCATGATTATCGTGCGATGATTAAGGGTTTGAACTGCATTTTGTCAGTTCATCAGCTAAGCCAATTCCCCTGAATACATTGAACTTTTATATTTTTGAGTTCGCTGTATGCACACACAAACTGTTTATAAATTTTTGAAACTTTTTCTCTCTCTAAAGAAACAATTTTCTAGTTTTTCCGCTGGGCGTTTGCGTCACACGGTGAGCAGCTGGCACAAATAAATCCCCAATTTCCGAACCAGTTCCTGGAATGGAGTCGCGCTGTTCAACCATCGACTAAAATATTTTGAAAAAAATGTATATACATGTACGGTATAATAATTTCTCATGCTTATCGCTGCTAACGCATAAGCCTCTGACAGGTTTCATAAAGTTGCAAGCTTTACCTCTAACCAATGCCAAATGCATTTCGATAACGAATAGAAATTCGAATTCCTTATGAGCTTAAAATAAAGCCATAAAGCGCTATGATTTTTAAAGGAGCGTGGAAAACACTCGCTTTCAAGGTTTTTCACACCTGTGATTGAGGACGTCTTCGACACCGACGGAAATCCTGTATCCATGTCCGATTTAATGGATGGTTTTTTAACGGTCGCAGCGCCATCCTAAGTTAAGTGCGCCGTAAGCCGGAAACGCTAAGTGTGAGTGTCTAGATACACGACTTCCAGAATTGGAAAAGCGTCCCGGATGTTTTCGCCACGTCGGGCTACCGATGTACCGGCATAGGCTAGACCCGGGCGCAAAAGGTACGACGACTCTCTGTTGTCGCAACAAAGATGCGATCGACTGCGCAGCACAAGATGAAAACAACCCTGAAATTGACCTCAATCCGCAACAAAGGCGTCGTCATTGGATGCCCTGGCTGCTCGGTGCGGGATCCTGGGTCTGCGAGCAGAAGGATGGAGCTGGAAAAGCGGCGAGATAATATTTCGCCATACACCGGTCGTAAATCGATCAAGGACGCGTACCGTATACCAAAACAACGAGTGACCACAAAATGGAAGCTCTTGGCCAGCTAAAGAGAGGCGCGCATAAAGCTAAACCATAAAAGATGAGAGGTGACCCCATTTCTTTGGAGAAAATAAAAGCTTTCGGCCCTGAGTTACCTATATCGAACAAAACAACAACAAAAGAGAAGCACCAATTCTACCCTATTAGGATTATGGGACTAAGTATAGGCAAATAATCCATAATTTTTCCCCCCTTATCTCACGGTGACTGAGAAGATATCTGCACTAGCAATTTGACGTAAGAATATATATAACTCAATGCACACTGCACTGTCAACAGTTTGGAATTAGGTTCGTGGTTATAAGATGATGATTCTAGACGAAGCTAAAAAAAATTGCGTCATGGCCAAAATCCTTGCAAACATGAAACCTGAAATTTTTTCACACTCAACTTCCATTCCAAAAGAAGTTGCACGTAGGGAATTTGTCTCTCACGAAAAATTCCGAATGTGTCGGCCAGCCATCAAGAGGTTGAGCTCCAGTCATCAAGAAGACGTTTCCCTAGCGAGGGAATTGGCGTCCATTTTATCGCTAAATGGAGGTGCTCTGGGTCAAAATTGGGTTGGCAATTTCGGACAGAGCAACCACAACCAGAAATATTATTTCACTGCAACCAGAAGTGAGCGATATCATTCGAAAAATTCAGAAAGAGACTGCCAAATGTGAACAACCAACTGGATAACGAAATTGATTAAAGAGTATCGGCCAAAATCGGGATAAATTTGTCTGGTACTGTCATGTCTGAACTTGAAGTAGGTGCTCTCTCTCTCTCCTATCGATAGTGAAACGGTTGACGGGCCGAGGCAGTCACCTATGTGCGGGCGGGACACGCGGAACCCTCCAGCGTGAGGTCATGGCCCTTTCTCCCCGACGCTAGTCGGCATCAAAACAAACATAAGTCACTCACCCTTCGATGGAATACAGACAAGCGCACACATATACGTACACACATGCGCACACAACCATATAATATTATACACAGGCAGGGTGGGCGCCAGGGATGAGGACTCGGAGAGAGGAGCCAGGAGATGCAAGCGGTCGCGAGATGCGACGGACGCCCGCGCCACGCCCCGCCCTGCCACCACCTAATCCTACTGCGACCCAGAGTCACTAAAAAACATTATTATACGAATTTTACCACCTAAACAACCACCATCGTGGAACCAGATACTGAGATCATATTTGTACAACGCTCTATTTGTATATTCCATTGAAACAACCTTCGATGTCAACACCTTAAAAACACCAGCAATATAAAACACGTATCCGACGAATTTTATCTTATTAACACTTTTTAAATTTTCAAGTTTGTACAATTGACTTTTGTAATTTTTTGGAATAATTTTTTTGGCTGTTGTTTCCAGGACATTCGCACTGTCCTGGAGACAGCATTATCCATAAAGTGAATCCATAAGGTGAACCAAAACTATGATATTTATTTATCGTCTCGTTACGGCTCGAGAGACATGTGGTGCGACGACCCCTGGTTCACTTCCCGTTTGGGTTCACGTTTATTCGATCGCTGGATTAAAACGTGCCCGTCGTTTAGTGCTGTAGCCCCGAGTAGGAGTGAAGAGTCGCCTTCAGTATCTTCAGTGCCTTGTTACAGTTGAGATAATATTAGACGTCATGAAATCCTTTGAGTAAATAATATCTAGCGTTAGCTTGCAAGAACTCTGGTCTCAGGTCTCTCTGGGGGGATCTTTTCAGACTGCCACAAGACGCTGGCGGCACAAGCCAGCCCACAGCAGCAAATTCTATTATATTAACCTTCAAACGCGACGAAGACTGTCAAGAATAATAAACCTTCAAGGCGTCAGTGTGTATATATTTGAGCAGATGGATATGTATTTATGGATGAATAATCTACCCCGTACCACCTTCAGAAACGTGCTCGCTCATTTCCGTGTTTCCATCGTATAATAATAAAAAAAAAAAATAGATGCCACACATGCTGCAATTCGTCGAGTCTCCAATAAAACTCGCACGGGTTCAAAATTGACTCTGCCAGTTTATTTCTTCTTCGGCGTTTCCATCCCCAGTTAATTAAAAGTGAGGGTTCGAAATGTTGACATGCGTCGCTCCGTTAGTGAGGAATCTCGCAACACATACACTGAAAATCGTGGCGAGCTTAAATATTCTCCAAACCCATTTTAACACAATTTCGGCGACCTGCTTAAAAATTCCTATTCAATAAATAGTTTTTGATGATGTCGATATAACTTCATAGTTACAATATTTCCAAACAGTATGTGAAACTCGGACTATAATTGTAAACGTCACTTTCGAGATTGTTCACTTGGTAAATATTAGTGTCTGAACCTACCCATCTTTCATGAACGAAAGGCATAAAATTATCTGTGTAGGTGGCAAATGGCGAACAATCTCGCTTTTCATAAAACCGTCATTTTCGCGAACCCGACGATAACTTATTATGTTGTTGGTAAAAATATGTACTCAAGAACTGGAGGCGATAAGAATTCAGCCTATGCGCTAGCACGTCGTCTACACTTGTACGTGCCGTCTTCACGTTAGTTTACTGTAAGCCAGTCCAATGAAAACTTAATTAAACTTGTCAGAGTTGTCAGTCTGAAGTTGGTATTCGCCTCAGAGAAGCGCGACTTCTGACGAGAGGAGTCCGTCGAACCCGAGCGCGCTCGCGTCCTCCACCTCCTTCCATCATCAAATTTGTACGCTCTCGTTGCCTTCAAAAACGAACGAATGAAGCGTGTGAGAGACTATTTGCATATATACTCTGTAGAGAAAATTGACAGGCGACGAACTCGAAATTTCAACGAAAATTGAAGGCACACACACGCGACCCCACCATTACAAATGATCTTGATTGTGCGCGAGCCCTAGTCGCCATTGAATTTCGAACGCGAGTTTGCTCTCTTGAATAAAATGAATGTGTTTACATTAAGGCGTCAAAGCGTTAGCGGAATAATAATCAAAATTGCTTTTGTATGCGAGTCATGAACGAGCATGTGCTGCGCAAAAAGCCCAATTGAACGATGCATCTACAGGTTTTGCAGATCCAACGACATAAAAATTGACGTGTCTACATCCTGAAAAAAAATATTAAACTACTTTATTGCGAAATTAACAAAAACATTTAGAAAAATATACACGAATAAAAATAAGTACACGCTGGAATATTGCTTTTCCAGGACGGGCTAGTGGATTCGTCGCCTGTCCACGGATAAAAGGATTGTGAATTCGAGCCCGAATCTAATCGCTCATCCGTGGACTTTAAGGCGGAATTGCCTTAGTAGTAGAAATCTCAAGAGTCCTACTCGTACTTTAACACATGTCGTTTATTAACAGCTGTTTTTCCAGCACCTCTCACGCATCCGAATTCCCGTAAGTGCCCGTAAAAGTGATCCGGCATAGTTTCGAACCCCATGACCGTAGAAGGTCCGAAGTAAGGGGAGGGGGTGGGCCGCGATCCACCAGAATTTTAATTAGTTATTACGCTGCTGGCTAGGTAGACTAAGTGAGTGAAGCTCGTTGGGTTTTTTGTGCCCATGAAGCCCAGGGTAATGACGTGTGCAAGATTAAAGTATGCCGTCAAAGTCGGAAGGCGATGACGTTTTACGTTCTGCTACCCAGAATAGTTTTCGAATTTTGACGACCGAATGAAATTCACGCTAGAACGAGTGCAGTCGCTGGAGCGGTGCATGAACTGACGTGACGTCAGACGGTCGTTCAGCTAGACTTCGGGCAGCCCTAGAGTACCATTAACATTCCGAACCCGGCGTCGGAATGCTAATGACGTCACAGCGCTATCGCACGAAACGATTGCTACGCAGCGACCTGAGACACCGCTTTCACCAATTCGACCATCCAAATTGACTATGGAGTTCGACTCACATCCAAAGTCATATTTTAATACGGAGATCGTCTCACCTTTTCCGTATGATTTGGTAACACCAGGTGTTTTCAACATCGGATATCCGAATTGCCCCCAAACTTCTTAATTTTTAAGGCACTGAGATACAAAAATAGTCCAGTAAAATATTCAGTATGAAATATGGTCCCAAGAGGATTATGGACAGAGACATTCAAATGGAAATTCAAATGGAAATTCAAATGGCGAGTGCATTACCCCTATTTGGAAATACACATAGTACTGAGATCCTGGGACCACTCAATCAAACATTCCATTCATCGATTTTGAAATTCATAATACTCGTAGTTTGCGATTCGCCAACAACGAATAAAAAGCTCCCCGAAAGCTTTCCTGCATTGCACATATTTTACATTACGATTTTGAGAGATTTTGATGAACATGAACCTTGCTATAATTTATTTTGTACGCCAATCGATCAATGTACTTAGTAAGGAGAGTCGAAACCTGTCTTCGCTAGCGCCATGTTATAAAAAATAATCAATTCATCTCAGAATAGTTGACAAGAATAATACATGAAAAGATGTGGAAAATCTTCTTAAATTCTTTATTAGCTCTTACATTTGAAATTCGAAAAAGTAATTGGTTAGCAAATCCTAAATATATTTTTGTCAATGTTGTTGAAAACCATGCCTGAGGAAGAAATTACAAATATATGCAATAATTAGAAGTTCAATTAATTGCAAAAATGCCTGTATTTGTGTTTTAGATGTAAACTTCGGTTCCCTTTCCTCGTCCGCCCAAATGATCTCCAATAGAGCACCTTTATCTTAAAGAGATTCAGGTCATTGTCCTAATCTTAACAAGGTTATATGCAACATGGCACATATTTTATTATCTTTAATAGCAATATCGAAAAAATATAAGCAATTTTTTAAACAGCTGCAACCATTATTCATCGGTCGTAAACTTATGAAACTATTCACAAAAGCTTAGCTTCAGAACTATAAAGCCTTGAGATCGAAGATGTCTGAGTAGTCAATCATTCCTGTATTCAAAAAATTGCAGCGGTTCTATTTAAAAATTGATGCTGGATCGCCCACACTGCAGCTACGAGGAATGCAAAAAGCACCATGCATTTTTCTATTCAAAATATTATTCTATAAATTCTAACCGCAGAGCGCGGTTAGTTTTTGCTAGTAACACATACATGACGAGTGACGTTTGGGGAAATCAATGTTTCCAAGAATTTCTTTCCATCAGTTTTTTAAATTTATTTGATGCTGCATGAATGGCGCATTAACAATTAAATTCATACTACGTTCTGCATTATGTATTTTAATAACAATTATTGCAATATGTTTGCAGACAAATGCCACACACAAACATGTACTTATGATACAGCTTTCGTTAAAAATATGCATTTGTAATGCATTGGTGTGTCTGACAAGCGGAATAACAGATAATCAATGCCGATCGATAATAACTAGACTTAAATATTGCTGGTGGCTCATAAACTCTTCTTTCATCGTTGCATAAGAGCTATTAGCGCGATAGATATACTTTATTTGTTGGAAGTCTTTAAAAAAGAATCATCCTAATGATCACATTAATAATTGAACAGTCTGCACGCCCAAGCGCCATAATTGTCCTCCGCCAGGCAATTACTCCACTCGTACCTCCAACGAACCATCCCCAGAATCCGAAGCGTAACTGTTGATGGAGTTGCTAAACGATTCGAGAGGCGAAACGCATCCATAGATAGATGGAACGAAACGCCCACCGTCTGACTAAGTGAGGATGAACTAGTTCAGAGAACAGTGCCTTTCGGGTATGAAACGCGGGAATCACATTTACATCTTCCCGAGACCAGCAATGAGCCCAGGCTTATAAGAGCGACCAAGTACAAAAGCCAACTGTTTAATAATGCATTACGGCAAAGAGTTATGCAACGACAACAAAGGATAACCTGCTGATTGAATCCTGACCGATATGGTCACTCATAACAAAGGACTTGACAGCCGGATAACAAAACAAGTGACGTCACCTATATTTAGATGCCATAACCTATGTGGAATTACGCGACATTTTGAGCAGAAGCAGAGTTAGAAAATTAATGTTTTTAATACAATATAATATAACGTAATTCTTACAAAAAGACATGCTCAATAAATTATTTTATAACCTACGAAAATTTAGGTGATCGATTTAGGAGTTGGTCTTAAGAGGCCAGGCGCGAAAAAACGGCAACACTCCGGAATTTGTCGGCGCTAATGGGCCCACTTATTCGCTTGTGTCTATTTATGTGACGTTCTCATCGCTAAAACCACACATAACATCCTGTTTGGAAGCATGTTGTCAAAATGGCATCGATCCTTGCGCTCCCTGGTGTCAATCCGGCCTCATACAGTCCATCTTTCAAAATATCTTCCAGTCGAGAAAACCCATAAATCAAAGTTCACATCTGTATGACTCCAAATGACGGTTTAAATGACGGTTCCAAATGACCTCTCTAAAATATGACCAATGCAAAATTATGGGGCCAAAGAAAAATAATCGGTGGTATCTACCGATAAAACGTATAGCAAGGACTCTGCGATATATTTTGGAATTTTGGAACACGACGCAGTAGATCTGCTCCTCAAATTTTAGTTTTAAATTTTTTTTCCAGATCAACAATTTAAAAATTATTCGTAATACGTAAAATATATTCATTTATGAATACATTTCATGTGCAGCGAGAGTTTCACAAATTTTCCCACCGATTTTTTTGCATTATTTAAACAAACCGGAAATAAATAAAATAGTGCCGAAGCACGCCAAGTCGGATGTCGAGTTATAATGATATGATGTGAAATAAAAGTATTATGACAATTTTGTTAGGATAGAAATATCAATAGATGAATAATTTTTACCTAATCACGGGCCTTATGAGAATCAGAATAATTCGCGTATGCTAGTTAGTAAAAGAGTTAAGGTGACTTTCGGCACTCGCACATAATAACATTAATAAATAATTGTTTTTGACCTATTCACGGGCCCCAGGTGGCTCGGAATAACTAGTGTATGTCACCCAGTAAATGAGTTTAGGTGACTTTCTGCATTTCCAGACTCCGAAACGACAGCCCCTCTATCCCCAGCAGACTGCAGACTGCGCGCCATCGATCGATGTCATCGCGTTTCCGGGGTTACGGGTGCTTCATCTACCACGCGTCGCGCTCGCTTTGTGTGATTGCAATTTAATAAGGGGCAGCCCTCACGATCTGACCTAGCCGTCACCTCCACAACTAATTGTAACGCGACCGGCACACAATGACTACTGGGGCACCATCACAACCATCGGAGATTCAATTTGCCAGATGGGGTGATGGGCTAATGAGACTGTAACACATTAAATATTAATTATGTTATTATTGTGCGAGAATCGTATCTCATGGGACCCACATTCTTTTTTGATATCCAAGAATTTACTTAAACTACATGGCACACAAAATTATTTGTGAGGCTGAAATTTGTTACTTTTGTTGTTTAAAGTCCTCTTGAGTGCCTCTTGGGGGCGTGAAATCGAACTAAATTTCGCAGCCATTGTTTGGCCAGCATTGGTGCGTACCAAAATATGATCAACGGCGCCATCTAGTGTTAGTGAAAAGCGCTAATAGAGTTTCTTTATTTTCACAAATTCAGCTCGTACGCGAGTCGCCAGAATCTTTGATCTCCAACCTGACCTTTGATTTTGTGATATGTCCCTAGTGGGTCGTCGCTTTCCTTGATCTTCTAGTTAAAAAAATATCGACTAATGATGGTCTTAAACGAAGACGCATTGAAGGAGAAAAAGGAAGTAGGAAAAACTCAAGCTTCCTCGTACGGGTACAAAAAGTTGTTTTTGAATGTAATGATATACGGTAGAATACCTTTCCTTTTAGATGAGTTAAATTTCGAAAACACATATCGTTAATTCGTTATCATGGGCCACGGATAAACGAGATCATATTTTTTATCGCTCTTTCCAATGTGCTCATTTAATTAATTTGAACTATATTACAATATTTACCTAACTTTCACATTTTGTCCAAGTCCTTGCTAATTAGATATTAATTAAATTGTATGTTTTTTGCATGGCCCACCGCTAAGAGAAACGCTTTCGATTCGATAGATTCAACCAGGAAGAAGACAATTAAATGAAAAAATCACAGAAAACAAACGTGGTAGGAAAAATTAGAGGAAATAGTTTTTATAAATTGCGGGTAATGTAAATATTATTAAAGGCAAGTACTACAGTTATTCACATATTATTCAGACGAACTTCACGGCAGTTCCTAAAGGGAAAGATTTAACAGTGTTCTAAATTACAGGTAAGTGCAAAATAGAAATTCTTTCTTCTCAGTGATGTCATATCCTTTTTCAGTTTCACTCTACTTTCTTTGAGGATGCCAAGTCTCAATACCATACAAAAAAGTTACTTGGAAAGAAAATAGAGTTATCTTGTCGTAACTCTTGTTCACAATTAATTGCAACACCAACAAAAAAATTCGAGCATTGCTCTATTTTTCATCACTCGTCTCTCGTCTCGCCCATGGTTAGTTAGGTCCGCAGGCACCGCGACAAAATTCATTACCGCCCACGCTGGTCGTTAAACAACAGCGACTGCCAGAATTCCCTCTCCCCCAGCGATTCGAGTTTTGAACGCGTCGCTCCATCATCTTCAAAATGGAATGGCTTTGAAGAGCTCACTCGTGCCATCATCCCCAATGCGAGCATCGGAACGACCAAAATCAACACACCTACGGCGGATTCAGAAGCCCGACAATTGACCGACAGAGGCCCACAACTGACATCGTCACGGTACCTGGGTCTGAAGGATGACCGCCGCCACAATCGCTACAAAAAAAACATTAAACCCTCTGCATCTTTAGAACTTAACAATTGACCAGTCTGACCTGACCGCCTTTCGTTGTATCCTATAAAAATCCTTGCTTCCACTCAAGATAATTTCGCGGAAAATTTAAGAAGCTACACTGTATACTGATTTTTGTCGTCTTTAAGAGTTGTTTAATTAGCCGTGAAGACTTTCCATGGGAACTAATTTATTAATTTATGGATTCGTTATTTCGGTAATCGGAGCAAAGCAGGATTATAGACCAAAAAAAGAATGGACGACAGACAATATTATAAGTAATTTAAAAATAACAATTGTAAACAATCTTGTTACGGTACGTCAGGTTTCGAGCTAATCCCTTACTAAATCGTAGTAACCGATCTCTTGGTTACTAAGAATTCGTGTGTCGTGGGCCCGGTGGCCTTCTCGTTCTTTCTAGAAGGTCGAAGCACACCCTCCCACTCAACTGCGCAAAATCCACGAGTGACCATCATACACATGTAGGTGCTAATGCAATTTCACGCACAAGTACGTTTATCCAGCACGGTGTGTTGGTACAACAAAAATATACACATCCCAAAGCTGTATCCCCCCTCCACCCACGCCAAACATGGCGGAAGGGTGGATCAGTTCCTCTCTCGGCGTATCCTGACACCAGCCAGCATCCACACCTAGTTCCCGCCCACCTCATTCATCATCCATTCACGCGCGCCTACGGATTTAGAAACGAATCCGAGATGTGCCATTGTTCCGATATGACTTACGTGAACAGGCCCCGAACACCACATAAATGGGATCAGCTAAAAATAATAAGATTTGGAGCTGTTCGTTTGCGGGGGATTTTCAGGTGTGGCGCATAGAAGATCTATAAATTTCTGGCTATTTCTATTACGTAGATGCCACGACGCTATAATCCGGTTGGCTTAGAAAAAATACAAAGTGGATCGAGTTTACTCAGCATTTCACTATAGTCCTTTGCTATCTGTATATCGCGATAGCGTATTTTGAATCCGTATTATTCCAGTCGCACTGTTCCATTACGTTCCGTTGGATCGTGCTCGCAAATCATTTTTAAATCAGAAAAGTCGAATTTAAACAGAACATCAATGTGATTTAGCATCAGTGCGTCAACCATTCAGGCAAATAATTTTGGAATTTAATGGAACTAAATTTTACAATAATCAGAAAAATATTTTCTTAAAGCCGGATGTGAAATTCTATTGAACAACATAATTGATTTTGTTATGGTTAACGAGTGTCATAAGGAACGAATAATTATGGAACAGAACATTGTTGACACTAGTATTGTACAAAAAAAGGTTATTACTTTGTCTTGGAAAAAATTCTGATGTAGGTTAATATTAAACACGAATCGCGTCTAGTCGTTTATGCAATACAGACTATTCAATGCATGTATGTGCACATACTCGTACATAAATAAGGTATATATATAAATATTCAATATTATAACTGCAACAATACCAAGCTTGTACTATTGTATATAACTATGTACGTGGGAACTAAAATAACCATCTCTATGGGACTTTATTTTTTTTGTGTTCATTATATTCATTGTGTCGCGACCCATGGTGGAACCTAATGAATTTCGCTAATGCATTAATAATAATATAGTTCCGGCTAACGGTGCACTCTCTGAGCTAATCCAACAGATTTTTATTTTCAATGTATGCGACACCCACATGTTCGATGTCATTTCTATTTGCAGTGCGGGAATGAAAATAGGCAGACAAGCAGTATTGGGTAAATGTCAGAAAATGTTTAAAACATTTATTTGTCGATTAGTTATTATGGTGTACTTTAATTGATTGAAAAACCCCGAGGAACACATTAAATAACCAGCTGGATTTTCTCGAACAAAAAGATTACTTCATTGTTCTATTGCAAAATTAATTTGAATTATGAATTAATTTGAAAAAACCAAATGTCAAGTTAAATAACCGTCTGAATTTACTTAACAAAAAGGTTATTTCATTGTTATTCTATTAACAATTCGTGGGAACTGGTGGAAAATTCTGTGAATAATATTGAGTTCTTTTTTTTTGTCGTCACTTACTCATTATAGTTCCGAACAATAAGCCTAATGTGGCGGCAATCCGATAAAGTACTATTCCATGCCACCTACGTCATAGACGACAGAGTAAGAATACACACAATTTCTACACTGCGCCATTGAATACGAGGAAAAGTCCGCAGCATATTCAACATGCGCCCACGCGTCACTGTGACGTAACTCTGGGTGACGTCACAAACCGTAATTCCAGAAGAGGTATCCGGTGGCCTAATGCAGATGGAATACATGCGACAAAATTATCTTAAAGCTAAACTGGTCATACAAAACTACTACTAGACATTCCAGACATAGAGAAGGAAAACATAAGAATTAGATTTACGTTTATTTGATTCCATGTCGATCAATAGTCCCGGGTTCGATTCCCGGCGCGGGCTCCCGTATATTCGTATACCCGTATATTTTTCAAATTATAAATAGTAATTTTTATAACTTCTAAAGAAGTTTAATTGGAGAAATTAAATTTAGTAATTTAATAATATCTCAAACCTGAAACATTATTTCTGGAAATATGCAAATTCGAGCAATTGCTTCGTCTGCAAAGAAAGGTCTTGTACAATTACATATACTTAAAACTGAAAATGAATTGGCTCCTCCACTAAATGTAATTGTGTTACAATATGAACGCTTCGCGGGCAAAGCAAACGGAGACCACCATCCCGGTACTATTACCATAGTTAGATATTTTCTTAGGTCCTCTGCTGGTGTGTTAGGGCAATGAACCAGACAACCATCTTTATAGCAACGCTACGGTACTAGATCGAATACCTAGATAGATACAAAAGCGAGACCATCCGTGGCCTCTACGAGTAAATCTTATCGAATCGCGGTCTAAATGCAAACTTTTTACCGCACAATCCGGTGAATCCAGTGGACCATCACTTGGACGCCGGCGGAAATTGGAGAAACTATATTCTCTATTCTATCTCTATGCCGGATGTATGCCTAGCGTACATTTTACTGCCAAGTAGGGTCGCTATTTTGCAGATGAGATTAACTTTCAATTTCAAATGCAGCATTACAATATGAAAAAAACACATAAACGATTCGGTAAATTCTATGCCTCAGAATAATATTTTATCTAAGATGCTGTGAAGATGGATACATTTTATGCGGGCACTTTTTCCATTTGTGCAGATAATTTTTTACTATTTAGAGTGATTTCCCTTTTTTTAAATTTATGCTACCGTTACTTGCAAATTTTATATTTACGAATATTTCTATATTATTCTTTCGTATTATATTCGTCTATATTAGAGTTTCTCGCCGACACTGGTCGTCTTTTTTCGTCCGGTGCTGTCCCGGAGACAACCCCTATTTCATTATGAATTCGTTATGAATTTATTATGAATATTTTATTTTATTATATTATTCTTACTGAATGTTTTGCTACAGGTATTGGGGCATGGAATTCATTAAAGAAAAAAAAAATTTCAGTTAGACGCGGATAAAATAAATATTTTAACAGTCATCTGCGTACGGACGTCATTAAAGTGAATTTTAAAAATGATTGAAGACCCCAAAAGAGGCTTGCCAGTTGATGAAAAGACATAATGAAAAGTGAGATGTTGCTGTCAAAGAACGCTTTTCAGGTGTCCAGAGGAATTTCTTTAAATTTCCCATTACAGTAATTTGTCTTGGCATTACCAGGCGCTTCGGTACCCTCTTGCTTCTTAGGCACTACGAGTGGGGCACATTTTCACAAGTACCCCGGGATCGAAATTATCGATTGCTCGCACCGGGAAGCGAACACGGGACCTCCGAGCCACAGTCAGCCACAATACCGACTGGGCTACGAAGATCAAAATCGTTACATGTCTGGTTTCATGAACAGTTCGTCGCCAACTGCATCGAATTGGAAAGTCAATGGATCGTACAGTGTAACAACCCAGGATCTAAATTTGATTTTCTGAATGGCCAATATCCTCCAATGTACACAAAGCTGAACTGCAAGACCACCCTTTCGGTACAGAGGCCATTGGCATCGGGAGACATTAAAATCCGTGTCGGGTTCAGACCACAAAAAGGAGCCGGATCAGAGACGTGTTTAGTACGAAATCGCAAAGTGAAAGGGGAAGACAGACACGGGACGTACTCGAGAAATCAATTAGAAGTCCAGGTGACTGAACCTCCCCGCATGGCCACAAAGTGACCGAGGTTCATCAACTCCCAACACATCTGTTCTCGTATTACGATCACGGATAATGAACCGGAAGAGATCTTCAATTCACGTGAGTTCTACCGAAAAGGAATGCAATCAGATGGGGTCCAAAAAACGTTGTCTGTAGACCGTTAATCGTTCATGACGGGCACTGGCAATATCAATTTATCAGTTCATATAGGTGGTATATCTATCATATTTCTTATACATCTATCTCGTCATACACTTTATCAATATAATACGGGACTATTGTAGTTATTTTTTTCTGTTATTTATTGCTGCCCGTAAGGGACATCGTTCTCCGGATGCGGAATAAAAACCACTTTTAACCGTTTCGAGGAACGAACGGTTGATCGATTATTGATCTTTTTCAAACGATCAATAATAAGCAGAAAAATGAAGTCTTCTGGTTAGAATGCTGCAAGTACTGAACGATTCAAGTACTTTCGAATTAAAACAGATAAACTTTGATATCCAAATGCAACCAAAAATTACAAGAAAAAAATTAATAAATTAATCAAAATTTTAAATTATCCAACTTGTTGGCCATTAATGTTTTTTAATTTGCCGTCGATATTCAATTTTCTAAAACCCTTACAGCTTAGGTTTGTGACCATCAATCAGACTTTGTGAAGACCATCAAATTTGGTAGCTTACTTCCCTATTGCACTGGCGCCTAGACTTCGCTACAGGACAAGAAGGAGGTCAGAAGGAAGGGTTGTAACTTGACGTTACCACTGAAATACAGGTGGCTGGTAGTCTTGGTGGCGGATATCCTGGTAGAGATCACACAAATAGATTATTAAAAAATTGCTAGTGTCTACATCTGTATATTAGAATAGGGACTTTCGGCCATCTTGTGATTTTATGTTGACAGTCTTTATCCATCTTCGTCAGTACCACCATCTATGATCGGCAAAGTGCAATAGACGGCAGTTCAATTATTGCGGCATAAGGACTATTGAACAATAACAAATTTATGTCCAATAGGGCATATTAATCGAACGATGACCTGTACAGGCAGCGCCTTAAAATAACCACTCACGAAAAATATATTTTATTTATGAAGTCTCGCTAGCTCGTCGTCGATTTTCCACGGCTCCGTCCCGTGTTTGTCCACTTCCGTTTAAATTTATGTCCGTTAATCGTTATGTCAAAGACAATAGAATTACAGGGCCACCTGAACCCGACGCAATTTATTGGGAGATCATGCGTCGCAGAAAATGACATATGGTCGTCCACCCTAACACGACGCGCAAACTCCTCAGCCAGTCGTCCAAATCATCTGCCGCAACAAGCCTGGAGATGACACGCATCGCAGTTCGGATGATCAACAGCTGTTCGCACCAATTTGCTGCTAGGGGGCGTGGGTTTCAGGCCCGCGTACGTGCAATGGAGAGAGAGAGAGCCAGAGGAGCTACAGAACCAGTGTGGAACGTCGACGAACTTCGAAACTATCCGTCAGAACCCGAGCGTAGCACGCTGGATGAACACCGCGAATGCCGAACGCGTGCCACCTTGGCACTACTTACTCCCCAATCGCCAAATTGCTGCACCGCTACACGAGATAATCATCGCAATTTCTAGCTCCTGAATCGTGACCAATTTGACAAACGATTTTTTCTTCTTCTCTTTCGAAAGCGTCACTCACCTATGGTCGACATCAGTTCATCTAGCTCGAAACTAACCTGACGATCCAATAGATCTTCAGAAACAGCATTGGACAGAACTTTGTTTGGGAACGCGTCGCGATACGAAGTCATTAGTTCGACACATCATTCGATGGAAAGTAGCGTACAATAAAATTAACCACGAGTTAATTTTAAAATTGTTTTTGCTTGAATTAAGAAGCACACGAGTGGCGTCCTTCAAAAAATCACCAAAAAGAAATACCAGCGAGTGAAACCGGAGAGATCAACAACCTTTCAGAATTTGTCGCGGAGGCTTGAGGAAGAAAAAACTAGAAATGAGATGCACCATCTGCGATTGATATAAGAGTCAGAGGGTGTCACAACTGTTGGTGAAGTTTTCTTTGGAACTGTGCTTCATCTCCCCCTCCCGCCGTCACGACCATCACCACCATCGTCACCATCGCACCTCCTGTTTCTTCCAGCGGGCCAACAGCCGTAAACCTGGGGAAGTTATTCGTAAGCGACGATCCGCCGGGCGGCAGCCCCGCTCCGAGGATGACCGAAGACACAGGGAGTCGGAAACAGAATCGGAAACCGGAAGTGGGAGCCGGAACGGTCAGCCCTGCCGCTGTCGTCGTGCCCCCGCCTAAAAATTCCTCCATATCGTCGGTGTTCGGCAAGGGGTCCAAACAGAAGCCGCTGAGGGTGATGGTTCTCGGATTGGCCGGAGTCGGTAAAACAGGTAAGAAAATTTTTGAAATCCATTCCGTTAAATTCGATGATGCTCTATTTGATCGATCAGAGGGGCAACAAAAATGGTTCATTTAATCTTTTGTAAATATATGACAATTTTTTGAGACCACAGGATTTGTCGAATGGGATGATTCAATTTGTTCAAAGGAGTTTTAAAAATTTGAAATAACCACAATTAGTCATTTGTTTAAAAAAATTGGATATTTTGGTCAGTGTAGAAGTCATATTTGAAGGGAAATACAGATATATATTAATAAGATATTGAAGTTTTCATCTGTATTTCTTCTTCAACATTTGGCTTTGGTATTCATATTTGTAGGAAAACGATCTTCTATGTACATGTACGATGATATTTAGTGTATTTATAAAATAGAGAGGTATTTCATTTTTTTAAAATTTTTTATCTACCACATTTTTTCTTCCACCTTTGGCTTGCTGAATCATCCACATACCCAACCAATCCCCAAATCTTTATGAGCCCATTTTTCAGGAGTTTAAAAACAGGAGTTGGCCATGTGCCATTATTCAATATTTCAGCGACACTGATTTCAACCATGGCAACACATTTTCACCGTGATACATCCTGTACTATGTGGCGCCTACGCAAAAATAGACTAGACATTAATTATTTTTCCATTTCACGATTTTGCCGTGTGCCACGTGTTTGCCATGATAAGAAACAGATTTATTAAACAACGCCGTTACTCGCCGAAATGTTTATTCTGGAGGGGGGGGAAGTATATTCGAAGCTCTCACCTAAACAAGTCCACCCACCATCTTTGAACTTGCACTTGGTACTACGTAGCAAGTTCGCGCTCCTGACTTTACGACGTTTACAGAACAGTAGCACATTCCCACTGCGTGGCTTGAAAGTTAATGTACCTTTGAAAATTAAAAATATCAAAAGGCAAACCTCACTGCAATATTCAGCAATCACCAACGATCACAAAATATTCGATATAAGCAAATGTTTTGCTGATATTGTGAATTCGTAATTGATTTTTCATGTAATTGCTCGATACTCTGATTAATGGGATAAAAGTTTCTAAATGCAAACAACGATGTCGTGATAAAGGAATTTCGATTTTGTTTGGGCGTCCGGGAAACGTAACACTCAGCCCATCTCCTCGCAACCATCTGCAGACACGGGGACAATCCAACCTAACCCCTTTCTAACCGACTCCCTTCGCCCCTAAAAATGTCCCGTTGAAAAGCTGCGTATAATTGCGTGGGCGTAAGATTAGTGAAAATCGAATCAGGCTTCTTCGCTATTCAAGATGAAACCAATTATCTCGCCGGCTTGCGGTTTCGGTTGCTCGGCTCTGATTATCCTATTGAGACCTTCCCCCAGAGATACTTCCTTTGTTATTCATATCGTCGTAGTGGGTTGTAAGACAGACGTTTTAGGTTCGATGATAATTCCGGCACAGGCTCTCCCATACTGATGAATCCGTACAACTCGAATAGTTAGTACTGTAGTGATGTGTTAATACAAAATTGAAAAAATACTTTAGGATATTGCTGATTGAAATTGAGAGGTTTATCTTAGTCGCACTTCGAGCTCAGGTTTGGCGGCGTACAAGTGGTGGTGGTCCGAGGAGGACAGATTCCACCCCCGCTTTCGCTGTTGGAGTTCCGATGAAGAGGACGACGCTGCACAAGTGGCCACTAAATTCACGAGCCTTCAATCACTTCATCCTTGATAACAAATAAAAACCGGAACGGACGAGTTTGGCGCGACTAATGGCTTCGCCGTTACAGCGACATCCAAACCACCCCCGCGCTCTCCTCCACATCCGCAAGCGCTTAGTCCGAATTTTGACTATTTTCAGCCCTACGAGTGAAATCTTAAAACGTCTTCACATGGTGCACAGCGCTTGGCAACACAATACACACCTAACGCGTCTTATTTTTACAGCAACAAGTCGGTTTTTGGTTGATTAAAAATTCCACGTTAACCGAGGTTCAGCCCATGAGTCAACGAGCGTCGTCCTAACTTCCGTAATTACGTACTAATCTCGCTCCATCTGATAAGGCATAACTATCTTCGTATCTAGGAAAATAATTATGAGATTAGGAAAACGTCAGCAGTTCTCTTGATAGCTAACATCGTTAGTAGATGATAAATCATCATTTGCAAAATTCGTTAATAGGCGCATTTGTTAGTTGAGATAAGGGGTACGTTGCTTACTTATTCTCAAAAGCCCTATAACATCTTATAACCTAGATCTTATAACATCTGATATTTGCTTTACGAAAGCTATACAAACCGGATGAACATTTTGACTGTTTCGTTAAATGTCCGAATCCATATTTTTGTTTTTTTTAAATAATGAGAAAGACTGTGTCTTATGATAATTTGGAGTTTTTCTTTGAATCGGAACCACGACTGGTGATTGGAGTGGCAATTACATTCTTTAATTAAAAGCAAATTCCTTAAAACTAGTCTAATAATTCTGAAACCTTTGAAGGGAACGATAAGTTCCTGTACTCGTAATTTCATATTCCATTAACAGAATTGCGCTAAGCCAACAGACGAAGTAATGTTCTTTGGTAGAAATATTTTCCTTTGTGTCTTCAATGTGGAGGACTCGATATTAGTTTAGCGCGTGCCGAATTGGCATAACAATTTGTTGACTCATGATTTGGAACCGGGCTTTCGAAAAATAACTGTGCATTTCATCAGAGATTAGTTCCACCACGGCTTAGCTCGTGTGACGACGACGACGACGACGTCTACAAGTCTACACAGCTACAGCGAGAGTGCTTTTAATTAATGACGGGAATACACGCATTAAATTAGTGCCAAACGAACAAGTTAAAATTTCATTAATGGAGCCCATGCGAGGAGCGTGCCCAACTAAAATTAATGAAAGCCACATTTAATGGTCACAAAAAGAGCCAGCCAGAACATTAAAGATCACATTCTGCACGCTCTCGGCGCCACCACACTTACTGCCTACGCAGTAGTCATGTCGTTTTTTCTTGTTTATATCTTGAAAACTAAATTAGCATAATGTAAATCAACGAGATGAGGGGTGTTAATACTAA
>JAQGBY010003290.1:0-19747 GCA_034698785.1 Mycogona germanica
AACTCAATCATAATCCATAAAACTCACAATTCTACTACATTTATTTACAAATAATTGGAACTATTTTGGCGGATAACCTCGGAGTATGCGACTGTGCGTGATGAGATTTATGCAAATAGAATTAAAATTGTATTTCCAATTATATTTCATTATAATAAACACTCCACAAGATGGCCGCGCCCATCATGGATCTAGCATTTATTGCAATATTGTTGGTTTTATACAAAAGCGCTTTTAAAAAGGGTCGCACAAAATCTCGATATTACCCAAATTCGCCGAATCGATCATAAAATGGACATAATCGAGTGGCTTGATATTATCGATGCTGACGATAATCATTTTACGAATTTACGGCCAAATTCAGAATTTGATCAACATGGCGATTACGAAAATAAGATTTTCAGAAATCCTCAGTTGAGAACTTGATTTTCTCAGAATGTTGATTTGCTCCGAAGTTGATTTTGATTTTGAGAAAGACCAAAATGCGCACCCAGGAAAGTACTGCTCGTTCTCGAATAACAATTCGTCCATCACAAATGAACATGTGAATTCAATCATGTGCTAGATATGGTGCGTCTAACTTTGAATCTGTATTTTATTAATGCGCCTGCGATCTCGATGACCGATTTTGTCCCAATCTTAAGCGCAACTCAAATTTCTCAAGTAAACTAGCTCATTGTGCTATTCCAATGTGCTATGATAGCATTAGAATGTGATAAAATTTGAATTTTGGCCGCCCTGGTCCAGCAGTTGGCGCTACAGTTGGAGTAAGTCAGTACGGAAGTGGTGGGGGAGGTTCTTGTTCTATTAGGAAAAATTGTGATTGCTTCGATTGTACTATCGATATCGATTGCTTGCAAACAAATTTGTCTTTTCAATTGCCGATCGCCGCGTTAAGATCGCTTGATTACTTGATTAGTACACGCAGTATGTATTTTTTTTTAGAGGAAATGTATTTTTAATGGCTGACGGTTACAGTCTGAAGTTAAAAGTCGAGGGAACAGAGGACCGCCGGGCGCGTTCAACTTTCGATCGTGCACTCTTCTACGAAATACAACATCCTCCTCGGTCCTCCGCCTCGATCTTAAAAGGAATTATCTTATTTAAAATTAGTTTTTTGCTTTTTGAAGCGCAGCATACTTGTACCCTTGGACCCAGGAGGAGACTGCATCCAGGAACTCTTAGGCGAAAGGAGATTAGCGTCTTCATGGAGAGTAATTGGCGAGGGTGGCACTCATTAGCTGAAACACGCGGAAATGGAAACGCTATTTCATCTCAGCTGGCTCCAACTTGAAATTAAAGAAGAAAAAAAATAATGGAATGTCTGTAAATATTTAGTTGTTCCCCCTACATGTGTATGTGTCCCGGGAAGAATTCCAGGTACTGCTGACGTACGTGCACCCCTCGAATAGTGCTGATGGAGCGCCGAGTGACTCTGTGGTTATTGCTCAAGTCAGTTTGTTTGAATGTCATGTCCTTTAGGTGGTCGCCTTAAGGCACAAGGGTACCTACTCGTTTCGGATGGGCCCTATACGAATAGATCACACTCTAGACCTTTCGTTCTCCTTGGCGACGAGTGTTTCGATTCAGACCGGAAATTGAAATAGCGATTTGAACGCGTTCTAGTGTGTTGGATTTTTTTCCGCCACCACCTCGTCACCGATTCATACTTATGTCGGTCTGTCGGTCGGCGGGGGTGAACTTAATTGGGCGCTTTGTGTCTACGGTCCGAGCGGGCGTTGGTCGGGACTGCCCCGCTGTGTTGGACAACCGGACCGCGGCACTATTTTCGTTGCACTTCCTTCGGTGGCCTGGCGGCTGAGTTGCGCGCGAGGGGGTGCCCTGGTGTTGGCAACTTCTGATTTTTCAGGAGTTCTGCAGGGTGCGTATTTTGGTCTTTCTCAAAATCAAATTCAACTTCGGAACAACTTCTGAGAAAATCAAATTCTCAATTGAGGATTTCTGAAAACCTTATTTTCGTCATCGCCAAGTTAATGATCAAATTTTGAATTTGACCGTAAATTCGTAAAATGATTATCGTCTGCATCGATAATATCGAGCCACTCGATTATGTCCATTTTATGATCGATTCGCCGATTTTGGGTAATATCGAGATATTGTGCGGCCGAGATATTGTGCCTGTAGTAAGTAGCCAACACCTAATCCATATCAGCCTTATCGATATCAGAAGCCGACAAAAGGTAGCCTCCAAAAAAGGGCGTGAAATATTTTCCTTCTCTAACGGTTCTCCGACAATTACCTGAAGATCTCGTTGGAAGCGGTGAAGAAAATCACACCAGCTTGAAAGTGTTTGGAAAAGAAATTAGCCGAAACCAATGAATAATACGTTACATACAAAAACATAAAAATCTCTCTGGTGAGCCGTTCTTGTGTCAATTCAAGTGTGTATGTTTGCGGTAACTGTGGTCAGGAAGGGGGTGGGTGGGGAAGTGCTGCAAGTGTTAAAACGTGTAGGGAGATCTGATATCACTCATAACCCTATACCACCTATTCACCGGAATCCGTCTGGCCAGGTCAGGTTCCCGTTAATCCGGCGAATGTGAGGTGCGAATTCGTGGTGGTGGTTGTTGGCACAGTGTGGCCCGCAGTTTAAGGAAGTACCTTTTGCGTACATGCAACCCCCCTGCATGGGGTCGGACCAAATATGCATTAAGGCACCGTCAGGTTGCCTCCCCCGCCTCCTGTCTGCCTACGAGAGTGTATCCAGCAGAGAGATATGGAGCACTAATTTGCGAAATCTTTTTCGTATCGGTCTCTTGGAATAAATGAATACGACCAACATGAACTCTTAATAATCATTAGTGCAAACTGTGTTCCTATTAACGTACGCGCTAATGCGAAATTCCACAGTCAAGAACGGAATTGGGTCGTCTGTAGGTGAAATAGGCGTTGGGGGGCGCGTATTGAGTGAGGACTGTAGCGCCGTCTGTATGCCATTAAAAAGCTATACCTTTTGGTAAAAGCCTTAAGACGGCTGCAGTAATTATCGAAATCAACAGATATACTTTTAAAGTTTGTCCTTTTCAATTTTTTTTCATCAACTGTCCGCATCTGCGTTTACTTACGAACGGCTGAACGAAATTGAATATAATTTGATCGGTAGATAGCTCCGCAAATTTTTAGTCGAGCGCAAGTCATTTCAGATCTCTATGTTGCGTATTTCTCGAGATATCAACCGTTGAAGTTTTAAGGATTGATATTAAAAAGGAAAATTCCAATATGGCGTCTCACCAAAATGGCGCTGTCGTCGCTCTCACGTGCGAACATTGATGGCAACGACATTCGCCACACTAGATCCCGAATTGCTAATTGTTATTTAATTAATACCTCTGAGTACTATTTCACAAAATAGGAAGAACAATTGTCAAACATCTCAAATTGTCAGACGTTTGGGAATCCTGATCTTTTAAGTAACTGCCGGTAGATGGGGACACATGTCTGTTCCATGTGGCCATGCGTCCACAGACGTAGTGTTTTTTTTGTTTATTAAATTCATACCTGATGAACGCAGCAACATAAAACTATGAAATAAGTCGCGTGTGTAGTAGTTTAAATCAAACGTCTATGTGTATCCGCTTTAGAAAAATTCAAAACTGTTTTCAAATTAGAAAAAGAAAATCGCGCTTGGCATGCGACATTAAAAATTCATAGGAACGTAAATATCATTATGTACGAGGTTAGGTTATATGTTAATTATAAAAACTAAAAATCTCAAAATTGTTGAAAAAATCGTACTCTGCTGCTTCAATTTCAAAATGGGGGAAAACAATGTACGGAGTAGTTAGGAATGAAATATTATAATAATCCTCACAAATATCTCTGAACAAGTATTTTATTCATCGGAACTTTCTCCTATTTTAGGTGCAGATTTTCAATAAAACTATTCCTTAGACAATCTACAATCCAACGAAATATTTGTACAAAATTTAACAAATAATAGCCCAATCAGAATTGGTGATAATTTAAAATTCCTAGCTCTGTTCATAACTAAAAGAGGACAGGGTGAGTTGGCCTCTACGTCTTATATATTTCGTTGTGCTCGCGAGCTTCAACTTAAATTTGCTCCTAATTTCTCACGAGAATGGAAAATGAGTGATTCCGTTGTCTCATTTCTCTACGTCAGAGAATGTAAATCTCGCCGCAAGATTGTTTGTGATTAAGACTTTATGTTGATACCTTTTCTTTGCCATTTTACTTAGACTGCTTTTCGCTTGGCGGGGGTGTGTGTGTTTGCCTGCTCCTTTCTAGGTAGAGTAGGGGGGTCTGTGGGTGGTTAATAAATTCACTTCTACGCCCCCACCCTCTCGTTAATTTTTTTTGCTTGACCCACCAGTCGGGGAAGGGAACTCCGTATCACACCGCGGAAGCGGTTTCTCTGCGGAACACTTTGCGAAACCCTTTTACCCGGTTTCAGTGTAAAATGACGTGCATGGCATATGTTTGCGTTTCCTCTTGAGACCACCGTTTCGAACGACGTATTTTACTGCCATATTTGAAGACCTAGGTTAGACAGAAATTATTCGATCGCCCACTGAGAGTTTAGGGTGTAAACGCTGGCCGGATCTATAACTAAAAATCTGATTTTCCTGTTTAGAGACTAATTCTCGAACGGCTCAATAAAATAGCATAACATTTAGCATACCCTCAGTAGACCACCACAATTCGCTAGCGACGGAATTTCAGATCTCGATATTCAGTATTACATAATAAAACAACCGTTACCAAATTTTGGATAATCTCCCTTTCGCTTCAAACTTAAAAAATGGCGTCGCCACATGACGTCGCCGATTTCACGAGACAACCAAGTAAACCAGATAACAGTTCCAACCAAGCACACCAAATCACATATTACCGGAATAATATTATCAATATAAAAATAAAATGAAATAACAATATTAACAATCATAAAATAATCAAATAGATATTTTAAAAATGATTATTTTTCAATATAACATAAGGCAAAGCCGGGTAACATTCTTATAATATATAAAAATGTGACAATTGTGTTATGCTGCGTAGACTTACGTCTGACGTCAATTTATTTATGTTTAAAAATATTTTATTTTGTCATTTCTTAACGTTTTGAGGAATTTGGACGCGCATCTAAAGTGTTTTTATCTCACGAATTAATGCGAAATATGTCATTTGAGCGAATTTAGGTAAATTCCTGAAATAGGCGCCCAATTTCCCCAAAATGCATAAATTTATTCAATTTTCAAAACACCCTAAGAAAATATTTAACTGCATGCCCACTGACTGAACTCAGCGGCCGCCACTGGCGAAATGAACTGTGACGAGTGCCATCTAGTGGTCACTCGACCAAACCTAGTGCATATCCGGTTGGAACACTTCCGTGACAGTGAAATTTCAAAATGACAACGACGCAAGTCTACGCCAAAAAGGGCAGGTTCATATTCTATGCTGGTTCTATACTGCCAATTTTGACGTAGAACTACGTGTAGATTGAACTTTATGGCATGCGACTCAAACTACCTCTAAAATTCAAATGTTAGTTGCGTCTTCGTGATGGAGAATCCTATATTGATTATGACTATAAGAGGATCGTTTTAACGGAAGTTGTTGGTCCGGATCTCAGGACGAGTTAGTTCATATTGAGGACAGCAGCTAACCGTCTTGCAATATTAATTTTAGTTCATTGTCGATTAGATGATGGTCTCAGGGGGGAGGGGACGCCTATGGCGTACGTGTGTACTGCATGCTCAGTTCACCATTAATTTGACCCGCTGTCGTGAGGCCTGAGTGTCTCAAGGGGATAGGGGCGGGGGTGGGTCGACTGCGGCAAGAAAGGTTCACGGTGAGAGCATGTTTCCAATTTCACGAGGTCACCCCGTACACCACTGGTTGATACAGAGGAGAGGGAACATTCCTGCTCCAAAGTGTGCAACCAGCCGGTGTGGAAACTCCCGTTACTGTCCATTGGTCATTCGTTGAATCAGTCGAATTGATGCAGATCCCGAGAGAGAGAACGAGATCTATTCTTTAATAAATGTTTGTTAAGGGGGTTCACCGGTGATTTAACATCTCAACCCCACCACCACCAGAGGACGACCTGGAAATTTTGCCTAACCTAGGCTGCCTAGATCTATTCCTAGACGACCAAAGTTTGTCCATCCATTAGGCCTCGTGTCTCGCGCAATTCTTGGTCGTTTGAAGTTTTTGTCAAAAGGTGCCGACCGTCCTACCCTCCATGTAGAACAGGAAAGAAAAATAAGAATGATGAAGGTGAAAGTTGTTGTTTTCTCTACTAATTTGTCTTCTTTCTGGGCGGATTCTCCCCCTGACTGACCTTCCGTCCAATAGTACCTACTTCACTTATCCCCTCCATTCGTTCTCCCCCCCCTTTCAACTTCGTTCTACCTGTTCGTGTTTACCTTTGTCCGCACCTACGCGACGACCCCTGTCGCTTTTCTGCCTCGAGGTTCGTTCGGGGGAAACATCGGTTCCGGAAACGCACCGTGGCGACATGAGTAGATTAAAAAAAAATGAACTCCACAAAGGACACAAACCTCCACAAACTTCAAAAATGAACGATACAAATTCAGGCAACTTAAATTTTCAGCCCATCTTGAGAGGCTACCGTTTTTTTCGTGATCGCTTCACCTATATTTACCCGCACTGCCCATTATCCGCATTGAGTTAACATCATGCCGGAGTGGATATTATTAAATTTTATAAATTGATCGGGGATTTGGGCTGAATGTCTAGCGGTAAACTATATACGAGGGGAATAGTTCAGTTTCGATTGATGCGCCTGTCAGCCGCACTGCAGATTATCCGAATTTTTAGGACAACATACGAGACATACGATACATACGAGAAAGACACCACAACTGTCACAATTTGAACGGTATGTCTTATGTTTTCCCGCCAAAATCGGCCATTTAACGGAAAAGCGTAAAACCCGATTTACATCACTGTAAGATTCACAGCATTCATATGCAGTGCATTTAATTACCGTTAGGATCGCCTTGCTCCTCATGTCTATTGACCGCGTTTATTCATCCTGCGCGAGTATTGTCACAGATGGCGCCCCCTGCTGGACCTACAATAAAACCAGCGGTGTCTTACATCCAACGAACAGAAAAGCCTAGAATGTTCTATCCTCATTCTTTCAATCCTTGGCGGTTTCGATTCTTCTTTCGGAATATAAGTAAAATCACGAGCCCCGTTCCTGTACGACATGGGGACGTTAAAGATCCTTTCCTAGGCAGCCTAGGTTAGGCAACATTTCCAGGTCGCCTACCCGGGGGGGGGGGAAGTTTGAGATGCTCAATCAACGGTGCACCTCCTTAACAAACATTTTTAAAAACACGGTGTTGTCGCGGGTTCAATTTCTTTTTAGGGGTTAGACGATGAATCGCGATTGTAATTACATTGAATTGAGGGAGAGGGGGGCGTTGAACTTCGAACATTTAATTTGCTTTTCCACAAGTTACTTTCGTCACGCAAATCGTACAAGGAATTTCGATCTACCGTTGTTGACTTTTTGGTTTCTCCATAGCAAATTGGTTAAAAGAAAGCCAGGACCTCTTATTTTTAGGGGGTTTCTACCCCTCTTCGAATCGGACGTCGTCCACTCTCATTCTCAGCCCCGGCAGCGTGCTCGTGTTTGAAGTTATTAGCGCTTTTATAGTCAATCAACATTTCTTTTATATGTCTGTGTGTGAGGGAGGAGGAGGAGGAGGGGGGTTGAGATGGGGGGGAGGTGTTACCGGAACAGGTCAGTGCTCCTCTCGGACATCTGTGGATCGGAAGTCCCACCACCTCTCCACCTTTATTCAGCGTCTGCCGACCAGGTATAGACGTAAAGAAAGTGTCAATTTCATCTGTTAATCGTTGAACGAACTTGCGTCAAGGTAATGGCGGGTGAATGATGGGTGGGGGCGGAGAACGTCAAACACTTTTAGCGTCGTGTCGTTAACATCCCCGGTGTTTGAATTGCGTCTAAGGTGGCCGGGATTGCTGCGCATCGAAAAAGCGGTTCGGGGCAATCCAGATAGTTGACGTGCGACCTCTGTTGTTGACAGTTGACGTGACGTTTCTTTTGATGTTTTGACACGCGAGACTGTCTAGATCAACCTAAGGATGAATTTTCGCATTCTAGGTTTGTCGCCGGCTTTCAAGTTGGAATTCGTCACACCTGCACAATTGGGCACGCTTCCGGTTTGACCAAATTCTTACGCGTCAGTGTAAGGACTAGACAAAATTCCGTGAATTTCGCGAGAATTATGGCATCATAATTTATAAAGTGTTAGCACTTCAAGAGACACGAAAAATATATCGATATGTAAATTTGGAGTTCGTTTTTTCCTTTTTCATTCGCTAGCTGACCAATGGCGTAACACAGCGCGGTGAAATTTACACTTTTATGTAGTGGCGCAAAATTCCATGGTGTGCGCAACTTATTGCAGTGATTTATTTTGCTGCGTTCATGAGAAAACCGTTTTAATCGACAAAATTAGTTCTTCGTTGGTGCGTGAGAGAAATGGTATATGGTGACATGTGTCGCCTTCTACCGGTAGTTAGGGAAACTGAGAGGCAGGAGGTTTGAATGTGGCTGCAGTTGGGGAGAAAAAGGTGGGAGTGAGTTTACCTAATGACGTCACAAAAGTAAAGATGATTCTGAACTTTTGGATTGCCTAAAATTAAAGTGATTCACGATGTTCTTAGATCATTCGCAAATGAGCTAACGATTGTTTTAAGTTTATTCGAACAATATCGCCCATCGCATTTTCCTCGATTTATTATTTCAAAAATCCGGTCTCCCAATATTCAAATGCCATACCATGTCTATGTGAATAGTACTGGTTTGTGGGCAAATGGTGTTTGCGTAGTAATTGAAGGGCGTCGCATTCTTCACACCGTCTGGGGTCCGGTGTTGATTCGAGGGGCGTGATTGGTGGCCTATTGCTATATATCTACATGTATATCACGAGCGGACAAGCTCCACTTGTGTTGCACTCTCTTGACAGTTCTATTGCGCCATCTTATTGCCATTGTCGACACTTGAGACGGCACAGCTCTTCGATCTTTTTGCTAGAGCGTTGATGAAAGCGATCGAGTTGGGCGCTTACACTGACCACAGTTGGCAAGAGATATCGGCACAGCACCCCTTTGTCTGCAAATGCAAATTGTTTTTTCAGATAATTGAAAAAATGGGAAAACGCAAATAAAAAGCAAGATTTCTCTTTCCAATTTTCTTGCAATCTCAAGTTTTTTGAGCAAATTAAAAAGCAACAACAAAGTAATTATATAAATGATTTAAAATTTTAATAACGCTCTAACTCAATATCTCAAAACCAGGGATGGCGCACCCAGTGTTCCCTCGGACGTGTCATTTCTCCAACAGCCCAAATTTCTATTTTATTCGTATACGATACTACGAAGTTTGCAAAATTTAATTGTTCACTTAGTAGCGAAAAGAAATTGTGTTATTACAGTAATTACATAATCGCACTTTTACTTGTTTTTATTTTTTTCTGTTGATTCTCTTTTATGTACAAAGTTCAAATTCCCATTTCAATATCGGATGTTTTTCTTACTCAAGGAAAGACCCACATCATGAACTTATATGTCAGTTCTAAATTGTCATCATTATGTCGTTCGATGGAAGGTTGAGGTGTTATAACACCGGCACCTTTGACGATTATCCTTGAATAAAAGTAGTTTATTATTAAAACAGTAATTACGTAAAACTAATCTGTAATTATTATTCTTAAACCAAGCGCGAAATTGCTTTTGTAGTGAAGTAAAGATTAAAAAAAAAAAAAAAAATGAGGTTGAGGTTAAATCCGGTTTCATGTGTATTCCAGTTGAAATGGACGAATTTCGAAAAAAATTAAAGTTTGTGTGAAAGTGTCAAGGTTTCTGACAGATTCTATTTGAAAAGAACAGAAAATAGAAATAAGGGATTCTAAGGACCACTAACTAAGGTCTCTAAAAGAGGTGCCGAGATCAGGGTTCACATTTTGGTCTTTCAAATCTGATTGGAATTGCCAGATTACGTCATCTGCGCATGCGCACAAACATAATGAGTGGAATTTGGGATTGTGCGCATGCGCCGATAACGTAATCTGGGGATGACAATCAGATTTGAAAGACCAATATGTGGTCCCATGTCCTGGGTGAGAACTCCTAAAGAGTGCGCGTATACAAACAGGTGCTGACGTCAGAAATATGGTGAAGGAAAGAGGTCTCGAACCGGCGTAACAGAGCGAGGGTATTAGATCTAGCGGGTGTTGCCCCCTTGCGGCGGACGAGTATGTTGCTGCTGCCCCGTTTTATCTGGCAATCACCCAGACTGTCCTCTCACATGGTCAGACTCTTGTTTTATTATAACTGATAAATACCAAGACCTCACTATTAGACCTTAAGATTGTTTAGCTTCCCCTAGTCACTGTCACGTTGTTTCAAGAATTTGACGCCAGCGTTTGTGAGGTTCAACTTCACACACCTGGTAGATTCTCGGAATTTAGAAAAAAAAAATATCAAAGGAGCAAAGGTATACGCGTTATTGGTGAGGGTGTTTGGGGGGTTGTTAAAGAGATCGTAAGGCCGCGTGTGGGGTGTGCGGGGAGTTATTTCGAACCCTCTTATTGTTGCTCAATGGTTGGTTGATATGGTTGGACGCCTGGTCGCAGCCACAAGGGAGAACTTATTCCACCGCCGATATCTATAGGTGCGATCATTGTTATTATTAATATTATTATTGTTGCGATTAAAATCGTGGGGTCAGAGGCGGCTCACGGCATCGGACGCCATCTGCGCCACGGGGGGGGGGAGGGGACCGGTAGGTGTCGGCGCGCCCTGGGCAAGACGGGAATGTATGTGCCTCCCGTCCTTCCCTGAAGACACTTCAGATAGTTATTGTTATGGCATATCGAAATATATATAAAAAAATAAATGTTATTTTTTAAAAGTCAAACGCTTTCTAAAGATTCGTTTTCAGCAACATGCCTATGATCTAGCTCTAAGACATCAATTTTGGCACTATCTGGATAAAATCGACTTAAGGATCGACTTAAGAGGGGCTCGTAGTGGCGAACGTGTTTGCCATCTGTGCCCGTGACGTTGGGTTCGATTCCCGACCGAGACCCCTGGAATTTTTTCGGGCAAGAGAAAAATTCCTAAATTCGTCTTTCTTCGGAATGAAAGTTAAGCTATGGAACCCGAGTCTGTACGATATAAAAATCCCTATCTAGGTAGTTTATACTAAGCCTGGGCTAGGCAAAATAACCGACGTTTTAGGACCAACACGCTGGTGGACCACTTTAATTATTTTAAATTATGATTGAGTTACACGGTTTGTGAAATACGACCCGTCGTTGTGGGTACGACCCGTCGTGGCGCAGTTGGTTTATGACGGACTGCGGTTCGGCGGTCCCGGGTTCGATTCCCGGCGCGGGCTTCGGCTCGGGGTACTGAGTGTGAAAATGTGCCTCTCACATAGGGCATAAGCTCTGAGAGAGGTATAGAATCTTCCTGTTGTGATCCGTCACTTCAGTGAATTAAAAAAAAAAAAAAAATCTGAAATGGCCTGAGGGTTTCGTCGTGGGCAGGTTAGGTAGTTTCCTCGTGGGCAATTGCCACTTTGCCACCCTCTTCAGATAGATACCAAAAGAACAGATCATCTGGTTTTTTTCTCTCGGTATCTTCCATGATATTTCATAGAGGGAAGAAGGCAAACACCTACATTCTTTTACGGCCTTTTAAATATCTGTGATGGGCACACTATTACAGGTTTATTCGGGCAACTATGTGCTCAGTCTAATAATTATTGGGAAAGTGCTGTTACAATGTATAGGATTTGGGTTTCTCGGTTCCTTGTACAAGTGGTTGCGCGTCAAGTTCGTAAATGCAAGCGCGGTTAGATAAATACTTTTTGGATTGCTCTTGTGTCTGTGTTGTTGACACTATTGGAGAATTCAGCAACCCAATACCGGACCCGTTTTAATGGATGGTAGTGGCGATCGCAGCTCCATTCTGTGTTGCGACCCGAGCGTTGCTTCGTAGGTAGGTTGTCGTCCTCGTCGGTCCAGAGTATATGACTATCGATTTCTGGGTCGTTGACCTCGGTGATGGCGTTTTCTGCGTGATGCCACCGCGATCCTAGCGACTGTAAGATAAACTACAGATGTGTGCCGTACCATGTGTTTGCAGTTAAGGTTATGGTTTCGATTTCCGCCGCTGGTGGCTCTGCCATGGTGTGTACATTTTCGGGAGTGATTGTTGAGATTCGATTGTGCAGTTATGCCACACAATTCCAATTGTTTCCTGGTTCCACACTGGTTCATTAAAAGCTCAAAACTTTTTAAACAAGTTTTTATATTTGAAAACCATTTTTCTGTACCCGGAAAGTTGCTATACTTATGCTAATTATATCGTAAATTCTGGTGAGAGAAAATCTGTGCGACCCGAACTTTCAGATTGTGTCGATGTTGGCCGCTGGGATCGCTGGTGGCACACCGACGTGCTGCGCTAGCTAGCAATTTTGTGTGTTGCGTTGCGCATGTAGGAAGACGAGACATTGTCGTTAATTGAGACATATGGCAAGAGAGATTTGTGGTGGGGCGGACATTTTGTTCTTTTTCCGTTTGCATTATGAATTGGGGAGGCGGTGTGTAATCATTCGCTCGAGTTGGGAGTCCTCTAGCGTCGATATTGTGTAGACCGACGTCTGACTAATTCGGCGCCAGCGTTAAGTCAAAGCAATATTTATCCATCGCCAAGCTCCTTCTATCCTCTTACATACCCCACCCCTCCCCCCTCCGGCCGCTGATTTTGTTAATTACACATTCTGTAAATGGAGTGGACCTCATTTGTTTGGTGAAAAAAATGGCGTCGTTGTCCACTTCGCTTTCATTGTTATACCGTAGTTACACTGTAACTTGAGAAATCTGAATCGTGCTCGTGATTTGGGCAAATGGGCCTTCGAGATCGCACGCGCTTTTCTGAAACACAGCTGGCGTGTCAGAATGGTACTGAAAGTTGAGCGCACCCCCTCTCCAGCACGTGTTCGATATTCACGAGCGCATTTGTTCCCTCTTCTCTCAATTCGAATTCTACATAATATATAAGGCCTGGCGACTGGATTTGTGACGTCAAGATGAGCCCAAGTGACACCAAGTGTGACGTCACACGGTTCCCTCTTCTCTCAAATCGATACCAACGCAATATATTAGGCCTGGCGACTGGCTTAGTGACGCAAGGGAACCAAAGCACGTCACAACCAATGTCACAGCCAATCACGGCTCTAAAAATCTCTCAGAGCGTACCTAGTATTTTAAAAACCTTGGGTCAGCTCTCCTTTGTAATTTTTTCATTTGGAAGCTTAAGTAATTTTACGATAATTTTGTTTACTTTCTTGTTTTACTTTGACGACCCAAATATTTGAAAAAGAATGTGAAACATTATATTCATAAAAAATATTACTACAATTTCCCCTGTATTTTCTAATTTTTTCGCGAAAAGCGATTTTTTCTGCAGCGGGAGAATTTTGAGAATGTGACAACTTGGCACCATTGGCAACCACGGATTTATTGGCACTTTTGGATTTGGTCACATTGATAACTTGAGCTAGCTAACTAGTGGGGGAACCGTGAAATTAATTGGTGGACGAATTTCAAGATGGCGGTGTTGATGGTGACCGCCATCTTGAAAACATTAGCGCAACTAGCGTTTGGCTTTATGACGGTTTGGAACTTACGTAAATAACTTAATCGGTCCAGCTTCTCGCATCTCTCACCAGATGGCGATTTAATGAAGGGGCGTGTTAAGCTAAATCGTTCATTGTCATGTGGCAAGTGAAAAGAAAATGTAGAAAAGATTACGATATTCGGCGAACTAATAATATTTAAGATGTCGTGGGGACTTTTTCCCATCTTGAATGGAAATTCGAAGGGCGAGGCAATTTTTAAGTGCGTCTCTCAACATTCACGTAAACAATATTTGCTCCACGGGGGGTTGCATTCGCTGAGTCTTTTTTGCCAGCCGCCGAAACTGATCGATCGGACTGTGATTTATTTTCGCAAGCTTTCGCTGTTGGAATTCGTTAATTAGTCAACATTCCTGCGTGAAGCTACTCGTATAGGCAATACAATGTGGCCACTGATTTTTTTTTAAATAAAGAAACAAAGTTCGTGTTTCAGTGGATCTGTTGCGTTCATTATCCCTGGTGGACGCCGGCATCTAATTCGTTTGCTGATGCCCGTGTCGCGGGTTCAATTCCGGCTGACGCACACCTTATTTTGGAATGGAAGTAAAATATCACCTGTGTGTCTGTATGATATCAGGACATGATAAAGATCGCTAGGTCAGACCTGGGCTAGGCAAAATTACCAGGTGAGCTTTTGAGGCTAGGCTACTAAGGCTAGGCAGGGATCTTTTAATGTCCAGGAACGGGTACTACGAAGGAAGGCGTACTTCGATTTTTTTTCGCTCGTGATATTCCGGAGGTCTTAGCCGGGAATTGAACCCGCTATCAAGAGCATTGACGTTTGTGTTCCATTTTGTTTCATTACTTTCGCAGCTGCTCAGCGACTGTTGAGCTTCGATTCGGGTTTGTCCAACAGATGGCGCCACTTGTGTGTGACACGATAAGCCTATATTACCGCTCCTTGTTATTTAGAAAGACAAATTATCCCTTGTATTTGTTCCCCTTTGTAATGTTGTGTAACCCCTTCGCCACAACGCGATTCATTTACATGTACATGGTTCGCGCAATCCCATTTGCATTTCCAAATCGCTTTTTTAAAAAAAACCTCTGTCTACCATCCGGGGACTCGACGGCTGTAGGGCACAGCATAGATGCAGGGTGTACCCCCAAAATGCAACCAATATTTTTTACGCATGTATTTCACGATCCCAACCGCTAAATATAAGCACCGTGCGGGATCGAGCTATTTTTATCACCTCTCTTTCAGCATTACCCTCGTCTGGGTGGTCCGATATCAGGTATTTTCGAGGGGGACTCCCCGCCAGGTAAAATATCCTCTCGCTCTCCTCTTCAACCCCCCCCCCCCCCATCTTATTATCAGTGTCTGTACTACCCCTACTTGTGAATAATATTATACCCCTTGGTATTTCTTTTTAAAAAAATCTTTTGAGCGTCCTTCCATTATTTAAATTCTGCTTGATCTTCGGCGCGCGCTGCGTGGAATAATTACTTCTCCCCACTTTTTTTTCCAGCGTTCCGCCCTAGGGTAAAATGTAAAATGTTATAACCCCTACTTGAGCGTAGAAATTTGAATTGCGCTTGAGATTGGGGCAACTGTGATTCGAGATCGCAGGCGCTTTCCCGAAATACAGATCGCGCGGTCGAATGGTATTGAAAGTCCAACGCGACCCACTCCAATGCCTGCGTGATTAAAATTCTCGTGCACACTTGAGATGGGTGAATTGCCTTTCGAGAACGAGCAGTACTTGTCCTAGCGCGGATTAACCTATCTTGTTTCAAATTTTAACGCGCCCGTCTCCTGCACGTGTTTTGAAATCCACGCGCACATTTGAGACGGGCGAATTGTCATTCGAGAACGAGCGGCATTTTCTTGTCCTAGCATGGCATCGCCTCTCGCTCCAATGTCTAAACGCATCCTGGTGGTGCATTTTGGTCTTTCAAATCATATTCTTATCCTCAAAATACGTCATATGCGCATGCGCACAATCTCCAATTGCGCGCATTGGGGATTGTACGCATGCGCAGATGACATAATTCCATTTTGAGAATCGGATTTGAAAGACGAAAATTTGGACTCTGCTTAAGTATACGCTTGAATTAAATGTGCTAGGGCAAATAAAATGGTGCCGAAGCACGCCGAGTCAGATATCTGGTTAAAATAGAAAATGGGGCTAGGATAGATCTAGCACTATAATCCGACAGTTACAATAATGGTGGATATTTGAAAATAACTTCTCGTTGACCAACGCTACACTCCGTCATAGTCACCAAAAATAATTTGAAAGTTATAAAATTTAGATCGTCTACTTACTGGGCCACACTATTAATTCAGCGTCTAGGTCTCAATTCAGGTGTGAACAATTTTGGTTTTACTGTTTTCTTACTGTACCCAAATTTTGTGTGTGTTTTACTCGCGAGGCCCAAGCAGAGAAGAGAAAAAAAAAACAATCGGCACCGCCCTCTGTTGGCGTTGGGGCTGCAACGTTTGTCGTCCCTAATGGTGTCTTTTCTTCGACGGCGTTGATGCGATGATTAGATTTGAATGAGCGCCGTTTGACGTGAGCTTCGCCTCATGTCAAAAGGAAACTCGCTCGTCATCGGCGCATGCAAATCAACAGCGAGGGTCGTTCGTAGAGTTTGAGGACTGCCTCACACCAGGGTCTGAGGTGTTGTCGATTTACCGTTCATTTGCCCAGTCTTGTTCCTCTGTCATTTGTATTTAACCAGAACAACCCGATTCCAAACTATGTTGCTTTTTTAAACACAAAATAATGCAATTCTACTCTGTACTCTCTCGCGTACATCCTATGTAATGAAATAGGAGTCTGACCGGTGCATTGTGTGATTGCCTCGCAATCCGGGGCAGCAGTAAACTATTCGCCCGCCACCAGAGGACAGCACCTGCCAGATCCAATCCCTTTCGAGACCGTCATAGGTGCTGACGTCACTGTCACTCATGAGAGTGTCAGTGACGTCCCGAGGAATTTCTCTCGCCCGAAAAATTATAATGCTCTCCGCCTGTAATTGAACCGGTGATCGCGTCACAGATCGACCAGTTTTTTCGGATGAGTTCTGAAAACCGAAAACTGGCATCAGTTTCGAATTGGGAACTGCCTCTTTCCCCCGATTGGAGTCACGCCAATCGATGTGGCGCCCTCTGGCGTGCACTTGTCAATTCAATTCAACTGATTTGAAATCACATTTTCACATAATCAGTTTGATTTTAACTCTGCCGATTTCTCGCAGAGGGGTTAATAAAATGTTTCACTAAATCGTCTAGGTCCCAAAGAGGTGTTAAAATGACGTTCGGAAGGTGTTTGACGAGAGGTGGAGGCGGAGGTGTGTTGTCAGTGGGTGGCAGCTGGAGGGAGTAATTTTTTTCTCTCTTTTTTCATGGTGACGAGGTCCGTCAACTTGGACACCACCCCACCCCTCCTCAAATAATAACTTGGAACACAGGACGGCGCTTCGATCGCTCTGCCATCCTTTAAGACGTGGCCTGGTCGTGTCTTGTTGAGAGTATCACGATAGCCTACAGCCAATTATGGAAGAACGTTCAGTGCGATTTTGGGCTCGATCGGGAGGGAGGAAAGTCACCCCGACCCATCCCCGATTGATTTGGAGTTGATCGCGATTGACGAGACAAAAAAAAGCACTTTCCACCAACTCAGCCGCCCCCGCCATTTTTTATTTTAGGAACTTCTATGTATCATCCCCAACACGCGATCACGCCAAACCCGCATGGGGGGGTAGGGTGGTGGCGGGGGTGCCGCCTCAACGGAGGATGGGTTGGTCTCATCCTCTTCTGTTGTTAACTATCGTCAAGGTGAATCCCGACTAACTCCGCCCAGTCACGAACGCGTGGTCTCCGTCAATATAAGATGAGCTGCCCGGGGGCCGGGGACGACGGGCGGCCACTGAGCCCGGCCAACCGTGTGGCCCCCGCGGGCGGCCGACGCCACCGGCAGGTGTGGCCCTATCATAAGAAGAAATTTACCCTACAAGGAAACTTTAACGTTCATTCGATTTTGCTTTTCGGTTGGTCGATTAATAATCGGTTGATAAACTGATAAACACTGAATGAAACACAGGCGAGAGTCTCCCGAAACCAGAGTCCTAATGACGTTGTACAATTTAGTTACAATTTTCTGGATTTCTATGTCTTAATTTTAACGAGCATATATGCCCATATATTGCCACGATTTACTAGTGCCATCTCATGACAATATGATCATAACAAATTCCGGTGTCTTCCTAGCAATACTATATTTCTTTAATAAACAGATACTTTGTTATTTAAGAAAGTAAAACTTTTCTGCTAAAATTTTTCTGCTAAACCCGTTTAAATGGATGGTAATGGCGAATCCCAGCGCCGTCCCGAACTCAAGTTCACCATGAGCTTGAAACTGATTAATGACAATATTAATTCTCATCCCCTTGATCAGGGCCCACATTTTGGTCTTTGAAATCTGATTCTCAAAATTAAATTACGTCATCTGCGCATGCGCGCAATCCCCAATGCGCAGATGACGTAACTTGAGGATGACAATCTGATTTGAAAGACCAAAATGTGGAGGAGAATTTGAAGACAAATTGATTAGAATGTAATGCGGTCTGAACGCAAGACGAGAATGAAAATAAACTCGGTGCAGCTACGTTTTTTGTCGATTAGATTATTAATTTACCTGTTCCGCAACTCCAACTTCCGGTGAACCACCCCCGGTGATCATATTTATATTTTTTACAAACTCGATCGCCCGTATATGCATTCACATATTAAAAAAATTTGTCGTCTGGTTGCGCATTTTGGTCTTTCTCAAAATCAAAATCAACTTCGGAGTAATGTCTGAGAAAATCAAATTCTCAACTGAGGATTTCTGAAAACCTTATTTTCATCATCACCAAGTTGTTGATCAAATTTTGAATTTGACCGTAAAGCGCTTTTGTATAAAAACCAACAATATTGCAATAAATGGTAGATACCATGATGGGCGCGGCCATCTTGTGGAGTGTCAATTATAGTGAAATAGAATTGGAAATTGAATTTTAATTCTATTTGCATAAATCTCATTGACTGGTTACGCACAGTCGCAGACTCCGTCGTTATCCGCCAAAACAGTTTCAATTATTTGTAAATAAATGAGTAGAATGTGATTTTTGCAAATATTAGTCCAATTGTATTTGACTAAAACAGCTGAATCATCATTGTGCCTTTTTTGTGGGCGCAGTGATTCTGAAATACTGAAATTGGGAACTTTGAGGCGACCATAAATCGAAGTTGATTCCTCAACTTGATAATTTAGTCAAACTCATGACGAAAATGCACTTTTCCCTCAAAACCATCGATTGAGTGGAATTGTTGATTGTGCGCATGCGCAGATGACGTAATTTGATGTTGAGAATCAAATTTGAAGGACCAAAATGTGGCCCCTGGGCTCACTTAATGGATCTAGCAATAGGTGACGTGCACGCACTCGCTGTTCCTGTTTTGTCTCCCCCCCCCACGAACCATAGAGTGGCCTTCATTCCAAATAAGCGAGTTATATAAAGTCGAGAACCGGCGCCCCTCCCCTCCCCCCCCCACAATTTCAATACCTCCCACCCTGACGAATTCAGCTTGATCACGATCTTGTATCTTGCTCGATCTGCAACGTTTAATTGTTCCGCGTTCAATACTCTCTCAGAGCTTCGGTCGAGAGTTTCTTTTTTTGAAACACTCCCTCCCCTTTCTCCTTCCTTTACAGACACACGAACGCACTCACGCCCTGCTCTCACTATTAGCATTTCACATTACCACTAGATGGCGTTGTTATTTTATGAATTTTTTTGCCAGCAAAGTGTCGTCACTACCGTGTTATTCGTTTGATTAACCGCGTATGCTTGAAATATTAATCGGATGATACAAACAAGTACACGAATGTGAAATTCCGCCATTTCTGGTGACGTAAGGTTAAAATTCCTTAACGCGCCTTCCTTCGGAATGGAAATAAAGCCGTGGGACCCGTGCCTGTACGATGTCAGGTACACGTT
>JAQGBY010003291.1:0-19743 GCA_034698785.1 Mycogona germanica
TGTAATTATTACTTTTTTACCTATCAGTTTTGGAATGTTTGATATATGGATAAGTTCTTATGGTTTAAATTGCTGCACACCAGAACATACAAACATTTACTTGGAACTAACTAAGAAATTTAAATGTTACTATGATACGAGTTTTATAAAGTAATTTATAAAATTTTACAATAAACTTATATATTATTTGTTACAATGAAATGCATTATTGACAGGGGCGGGACATTCTCATATCAAAACAATTGTTAAAATTTACATGTAATAACAACACAAAATTCCAGTATGGTAAAAATTAATATTTTTATTTCAGGTCTATGAATGGTGGCTGGATGACATGTACATGAAGAACCGTTCAGCCTTGCCCATCAACTCAAATCCATGCATGGTTTTTCCAAATCAGCAATATAAGGGAATGAACGACTTGCTTAGGTAAGATAAATGCTATTTCCTAATCCCCTAATATAAGATAACGAAACTGAAAAAAATTGGTATAAAAATTATCATTATTTTTATTATTTGAAATTCTATCATTTCTTTATCTTCTTCTAAGTCCCCAGTGTGAATCTCAAGACAGTCACCTAATCTGAAACCAATTATAATCATTTTTCTCACGTAATAGGGTATGTGTTTGAATCCCCTGGAAGAAAGCTTAGACTAGAAACAAATGCTGCTCATACCTACGACTCTTTAATTTTTCCATCTATATTCCAAGCCTAAGAGGATTAGGCGACATCAACAAAAGAAACGCACCTTTTTTCTTTCTCTCCCGGTAATCTTCCCTTTGTTCCTAAGCCTGCCTGGCAAAACCGTCGATGCGTGAAAGAAATTTTATTCCCTGCAGGAAATGTCATTATTTTTTCAAGAATATATTCCTGGCGACACGCTGGTCCACCCCCACCCCCTCACACACACACACCCCCACGACACGAGAAATGCCTAGCCGAATTTTTCACAGGAGATATTTTTGCATGCTCATGGACCATGGAACGAAACATAATAATAAAAAAATATATACATGTACAGTATAAATAATCCTGGATCGTGGTCTCTCTCGTTTCCGCGTCTAGGTTGGCAGCGCACTTTGTGAATGGCATATTGGATTACAAGTTCTTGCTGGCAAAGTAAGTCGATTCCGATATGTGAAGTAACCTTTTCTTGTGGCCATTTGGTCGTGCCTTAAGTAAAACGCACGGGGTTGGGGTGTATCCGAGTAAATGGCGAACCGGAGCACAATGATGTAATGGATCGTTCCATGTAAACACGATATTCTATTTATCTGCCGTCGGGCAAGTAAGCTGCAAAGGATATTGCATTTTATCGGTGTCAGTTTAAATCGAATGATGAACTTGAATGAACACGATTTTTCTCGCTAACCGAAAAGAAAACCAGCAATAACCTGCCTAGTAAATTATCAAAAAAGAATTCAGTTATTTATTTTACGACCGTAGTATTATAAGTAGAAATAAGGTAACAGAACGGAAATCACGAAAAAAGTTAAATTGATGTTATATTATGTAACAGATTGCAAGAAGGGCTTTACCTGGGTTTACAGTAACCACCAATGAAATAAAAAATTAATTGTTTAAATTTACCGGCTATTTTACGTTTACACGATAACACGATAAACGCAAAAGTAAAATATCAGTTTAATTTAACGCTATCCTCTCGACACTTGTTCATTGTAAAATTTAAAATTTGGATTTTCAATCGTTTGATAATTGTTATCCTAAATTGAAAATGAATCATTTAAAAAATATCTATTTGATTATTTTATGTTTTTGATATGGTTATATTATTTTATTTTTATATTGAAAATATTATTCCAGTAATAGTATGTGGTATGGTGTGTTTGGTTGGAACTTTTATCTGGTGTGCTTGGTTGTCTCGTGAAATTGACGACGTCATGCTTTTAATGTGGAGACGCCATTTTTTAAGTTTGAAGCGAAAGGGAGATTATCCAGAATTTGGTAACGATTGTTTTATTATGTAATATTGAAAATTGAGATCTGAAATTCCGTCGCTAGCGAATTATGATGGTTTACTAACTGTATGTTAATTTTTATGTAATTTCATTGAGCCGTTCGTGAGTTGTCTCCGGACATGACAATCAAAATCTCTGTTTTATAATATAGGATATTTTAATATCATTCATTGGTTGGCGTTTTCTGGTGTCCATTGGTCAGTTAATTTGGCCGTTTCGGCCACAATATCGATGACCACAATCTCCATGTCCAGTAAATATAGGAATCCATCAAACCTCACATCACAGTTGTCCTAAATGTGCTCTAATTACTACAGATATCATAAGTCAGAATGGTTTATCAAAATCGAAACTATAATTTTTAATATGGAACGAAAACAAAGTAAAAGCTTTTGTAATTGCCAATATGGATTATATACAAAAAATTGATCAGGTAAATGACGACAGAAAATTGTAGTTGGTGCCATAGACGCAGGCAGACTAAGAAATAATGTTTTAAGCAAGTGCGTGAAGAAAAACGTGGATTGGTCGTGTTCCGACCGCGTTAAATCCATCGTTTCCATAACGTCTCACGAAACAGCCGTTTCTAGTCAGTTGCCATGGCGACGGTGCGCGACTGAAGGTGAGAGAGAGAGAGATGGAAATGGAAAGAAGAGAATCAACAAAATAGGAATGCAAACAGAGTAGAGATGCGATGGAATTGAAACTGAAAAGGTAGGCAAAAAATGAGGCAATGCCGAACACAAATTCTTGTTCGTGGGCAGCGTTTTAAGGTACGAGTTAAAGTACGGGTAACGGACAAGTTACCGATGGTCTGATAGCTGTATGGCCGGCAAATAATTAAGACACAAACTTACCATAAAACGGACACCTGGGCTTACATAATTTGTGAATTAAGAGAAATAATAATAATTTCAAATTTTGTCAAATAGTATTTCTAAATACTCATGTTGTCTTTGTTAATTCGATTTGTTAATATTTGTATTCTACAGAGTATATTTGCCAATTTTTTTAAATTAAAGTCGAATGTGGCGGTCGAGTAAAAAAATATAATCAAGGTCATATAAAATAATAAATACTCGAATTTTGAGTTGGTGGCTCGTACTTTGCAAGGTGGGGCATTTGTTTTAAACAAAAAATAATTGTATATGACGCAATTTGTTCGATCACGTTTCGATGAAACTCACTCTTGCAATATATGATGAGATTCGTCGATACGTCATTGTACTCAATTTTGGCGCAAACAAAGTAAGTGAAGCCCTCTTCAATTTTAGCATTATAGAACTGGTCCCTGGATTTACAAATGGTGTGCTTTCAGAATGCGTGGTCTTTGACATTCACTCCACTCGACATTTTCCCTTTGCGGGCGCTATCTTCCATGTCCCATCCCCCCTTAACCGGGCGAAAGTAACGAACCTTTTGTTCTAGAAGCGTATAAACGAAAATTTCATGTTTCTCTATAGACAATTTTTTATGCCGCGTAACAATCGATTGGTTGATATTTCTAAGGTCTAGACGTCTGGGAACCACCAGGAGTAATACAAATGCTCTATTTATTTTGGCGAATTTTCAGAGAAATCCCATGGGTTCTGCAATAACAGTTTTGCATCTTTTATTTCTACAGAAACAAAAAATTTATAAAAGCTGCCTTGGCAAAATGCACACCAACTGGTTCTGTCTACGAAAATGTTGTGCCTACTAAAAATTTTGTTTTCAAATTATAAGTAAAATATTAATTTAGCAATGTGATATTCGACATATTCATTTAATTTTCATACGACTTCGAAAGATTTATAACATCATCTCGAAGCAGTCTAATACCACTGCAATAACTCTGTACGAGGTATTTGACCTCTGTCTTTGATTCGTTAAATTAATTTAAACGAATCCTTTCGATTCCATATCTCGAATGCCAAATTAAATTTCTTGTTGGTATTTATATTTTTAGATAAGCTGGGTTGTTCATGGCTTCCCAAAATTGGAACCTCGAATAAATATGGTTTAAAAACCGACTCATACTGTATCCATGTTATCCATGTGTACTTAACCAACCGTAAGCTTCGAATCGAAAGAACTGCAGTCCCCCCAATTAGTGCAGCAGATCCTTTGCCGAAGGCAGTAAAAATAGGATGGGGGGAGGATGAACACCGCGTCATTTATCAAATATTTCTCGAGCGCAAAAACAAACATAATTAGTGAAGACGTATTTAATTATACGCCATCCAGAAGACACGTTTACTTTTAATTAGCGGCGGTTTGGCTCTCCATTGAAAACCTGTTTTTGCGGAAGATCTAACTTAACACGCTAATAGCATGCCCCAGCGATATACCCCCGACAATATGCTATATACTCTGAAGAGAATCCGTCTCAACAACTCCATCCCCTCCCTCCACCCCGTCCATCTTAATTCTAAACTCCGCCCACGATGATGTGCAAAACGCCACCGGCAATTTATCAAAACGTTTTCTTAATGCTAATGGACCGGATTCAACAGAGTGGGAGTCACGTTACAGGAAGATCAATATGATTGGATTCCATTTGGCGATTTTGGGTTCGTGACAGATTCACAGTAAATGTTTGACAATTCTCCATCTCTGTTAGATTAGGTTTCCCCGATTTCCGAATATATCAGCCACCAAGACGTAGTTGATATCTTAAGACGTCCGGTTCCATTGATATTTCCTCCATGTTGATGTTGATGACCATGTTGATCGATCAAGAGGATCGATCGCCTGGCTACCGATAAAAGTGCTGAAGGGTTTGAGCCCAATTTCATTCCTTCTTCGAGCCCCAGTATATATTCCAGTATATGAATGAAAGTTAGATTATTTCTAGACATTGAAAAATTTCAATCTCATCATCTATCAATGGTTAACGCTGTTGTTGTCTTTTGGTTTGATCCATCGCATGCCATTTGGCGTTCCAATTATCGTCGTCAGGAGCCATTGGCGACGATTTTTGGATAAAAGCCCAACTGTATAACGAGATATTATTGATATTGCTGCCGACCTACAGTTGATGAATTCATGGAAAATGGTATCAGACCAACTGCAATGACTAGGTTTCGGACATTATGTAGATTATGTAGTTGAACAGCAAACGTATGCGATTGAATCCACGAGAATATAAAAACTCTTTCGAGTCAATATCAACTCACGTCGGATACCTCAAAGCAAATTGATTCCACATCGTTACTTATCCATAAGGGATATATATTTTTTTTGTGAACGCCGACAGGGGGAGTTCGTGTAGAACAGGGGGTGGGGGAGGGAATGAACGCAGCAGTTTCTTTCGCACGCCGGCAGGGGGGAGAAGAGCGGAGGGTGGATAGGTGATTTCGGTGTAACAAGACACCTGACAAGTTTTCCCGTATCCACTCTTGACATTGAAGGGCTAAATTGAATGACAACTTGGTCTATGAGTAATCCATTATTAGAATGCGCCGGGTAATGATGGCTATGGATAGACATCGGACAAAAATATATACACGAATATACGTGCTTACATGTACGAGTTGGCATTTTCGAAACCTACTTTCCTGCCTTATGAGATCCGAATTCAATAGTTCCCGGGCAATTAGCAAAAACTAATAAATAATTTTGTTATTAACCAAAAATAAAATTACGTTTTCTGATACGAAGAATTTCGTTATTTATATTTGTGATCGCTTTTAGAAACGCTGTAGTGTTTTAAGTGTGCTTGAGTATTATATTGTAATTAAAATACCATATAAAGATTTTAAGTATGTGTTCTATTCCGATCTACTCATCATGCGGCATTTTACTTGTTATAGTATTTACAGGTCACACCATAGTTGTAATTATGTAATTGATTTTCTTATTATATTGTTCACGAATATCATGTTGATTTAAATTGTCCATTTGTCGTCGTCAATCTCTACGATCGTGCGGATTTTGTGTTGATCAAAACTGCAGAACCTTAATTAATTTAATTAAATTGTTACCAGAACCAGCATTCGAAACCAAAAGCATGTATCACAACACGATGTAAAGGTTGAATGGCAAATAGTCATTCTGTTAATTTCACTCGAATGTTAAAAATTTGAGAATTCCAACCACAGCACTGGGATGCACAAACTGCACCCAGGGACCTAAGAGGAACATTGTACTACATGCAATCCCATAAGCTTGTGCTCGTATAATAACCATAATGGTCGGAGTTTTGACATCCAATTACAGCAGTTGCCTTTTCTATCTTTCCTTTAAATCAAAATCGAACAATAGAGCAGGAGGCTCGAAAGTCGTGGCAATAATTCGTATTGTACCCCACCATCCTTGTGTTGAGAAATTATTAATTTGACATACGCTTTTTTTATTTTGATGAGGTGCAGTCAATACCTATTCGAATGTACAAAAAATAATGAGCGGGAGGATGTTGCTCATTTTGAAATGATATATCCTTTGCTAAAAAAGGGTATTGAGTTACTTCAGACTTTAATACATATCTTAAAGATAAATTCACAAATGAAACTAATTTTTAAAAGTCCTATGCGATTTAAAAGAAACAAAATATATTTGAGTTTTCTTAGACGTCTACACGAAGAACTTGAATGCAGAATATCGCCTCGATTCTTAACCTAATGATCCGCAAGACATCCAAGTAATGCTGGTTTGCCAGCATTTGGGGTAGATTGTTTTGGATATTTTGTGGAGTAACGTCGGCTTATTTGGTCGTTTCTTGTTATCAGAGAAGAACTGCCACTAGACACCATTAAAGACCAACCCCTCTGCATGGCCCAGTATTATCGACTACTCACGACTTGCAGGGTTCCTGGACCGGGAAGAGACTATCAACTGTCCTCGGAGAATGCCGGCAAATACGACAATGAACATATCCTGATAATATATAAACGAATAGTAGGTACATCATAGTCTTCATCTCCATTTTATTTTGTAGACTCTCCTATCGAAACAGCTAATTTAAGAAATAATGGCAAATTAATTATAGGTGAACATAAAGCCGACGTGGCAAGATCAATAATTTTGACTATGAATAATTTATCATTTGTTAAGTTTATTCAGGTTCCAGCATTATTGTACTTGTTTAATCAAATTGCATAAATAAAATATGTATTTAATGTATTATGAAGTACAACATGACGTACTCATTTAAGATGAGTTCAGAGCCCAGGTTAAATTATTTATTGGTTGAATTTAAACTTAAAGTGTTGCCATTGACACATATATAAACTAAATTGCATTCATCTTAAGTATTCAATCGAATATGTAATTTCTTTAAGTGCAACGTGAATAAAGCATAAGTATGCTTTAAAAGGTGGTCTGTATTAGGTATTCCATTGTATGGCTGAATGGGAAGTTTAACTTTTTAATTATTTCACTCATCGAATATTGATCAGGCTTAAGAAAATGTCCAATAGAAATGGAGGTCGTGCCTGGGACAGGCCGGACGAAAAAAGACGAACAAGAGTTGGCGATAACTTATCTAATATAATAATAGTAAACTACTATTTAAAATGAAAAAATTAAACAAGAAAATCGATGAGCATCAGTTCCTACGGTTTTCTAGTTTAATTTTTTCATTTTAAATAATAGTTTATTATTATCATATTAAAAGAGTTATCGCCAACTCTTGTTCGTCTTTTTTCGTCCGGCCTGTCCCGGGCACAACCCCCATTTTTTAATATATAATCCAGACGTTCTTCTTCCTATTATATTATTAAGAAAATGTATTTATTAATTATACTCGCATATTCTCTAATATATAATTATCATATATTATCATTAGATAACTATTGTTATATGTTGACAGATAGAATAATTTTTTCTCATGAAATCAAACGTCTTACTTGGAGTTTCTCCGTTACCGTTTTCTCCGTTTTTTCCCAGTTACTATGGAGTTTTTATTGAGAGATTTACAAAATAAAAAATCGTTGTAACAAACGTTTGTTAAGGTGCTTTTGTTGAAACGCCATCACTATTTCTTTAATGCCAATTGTAATTGACACACTCGATCTTGTGCCAGTTTTTTGCTATAGACGTGGTGGTGAACCAGGAAAGAGTGCCAGAGTACGAGATTTTGGCCAGTCTCAAGCAAGTCGTCCAAATGGCGTCGGAGGATAGCGGTTGCGGAGAACAGATCGGACTCATGACGGCTGACCAGAGGGATCGGTGGGCAAGAGCGAGATCACGGATGCTGGAAGGTAGATAGAAAAAATACTTTCTTGACCTTATCAATGAATGAAGAAGAAAAAGGAGAACAGAAATGGTGGGGGCCATTTTCTTTTACCTGCCGACAAGACATGAACGGGAGACAAGACATGAGCCCAGTTCCTGACTTCGTCGTCTCCCAATTCGCTCCAGGTTCCGGAGAATCGTTTATTTTTCCTCAGAGGAACTACTTTTCCGCGCGACTTAGTTTCACTGCGGCAGCGACGGTGCGGCGGTTCTCCCACCACTCCCCCCTGCTCCGCGATTGGCTGGATGCGACCGGAACCATTTCATCTGCAATGCGCCATTTCATCCACCCACTCTTTGTTCCAAAATTCTTAATTAGCATTTTATGCCTGGCAGGTGTAGATGCTCCAGATATTAGATTTCGCCGCAGCCTACGAAAATACGTTAGACGACGAGAGGAATAATTCACCATGGGTTGTCTAAGAAAACAAATACTGCTGAGAATACAAAAATGCGGAGCTCGCCGCGGAACCAATCGATTTGTGAGACCTTTCATGGCATTCTTCTTGTCTTCGTTCTAGAAATGAGGCTGTTCCATATCTATTACGAGAGGAAATCTATTTTAAATATTGATTTTACAAGTGATTTAAAAAGTATATGAAAGTAAATCGTTTCGGGAATAGAAAACAAGGTCGTCTCCTTTAAAATTTTAATAAATATCAAAAATGATTCAAAGGGGATACATTTCTAAGGGAAATGTTTATTTCCGCTGATTCTCATGCACATGAGATGGAACAGATTTAACGGAAACGTTAAAATCGTTCAGGAGATGTGGAAACGTAAGACTACCAAGAATAATTTTAAAAAAATTCTTAGACGATTCATTCTTCGAACCTTTCGATTTAAATAACAAGAAACTATAGTACATATTCAAAAAATTCTTAGACGATTCATTCTTCGAACCTTTCGATTTAAATAACAAGAAACTATAGTACATATTCAAAAAATCGTTTTATGTATTTTATTTATATATTTTGAATGATCATACTAACCCCAAAGTCACTTATAAAGAGATAGGGCAATGCCATTCTCTAAATGCTTGCAAATGAAGAAGAGATTCAATGTTTTGAATTGTCCTTTTGAGAAACTCATAAGAAGTTATGATCTGGTGAAATGTTAAAAATTCGAAAATTTCTCGATTGAATACTGCAGTTGTCTTAATACACAAGTTATCAATTTGAATAGATTCCATATTATAAAATGGCGTCTTACATCAATCAATCTTTAAAGTTATTTAGTGTTTAATAAACCCAACACTGAATCATAGTTTCGTCGTATTCATGTGTCTGACACATTTTCATGTTGCTTGGGAAACAGCTAGTATCCGCGTCTAAACACAGGAAAGAGCCCATATTCATGTCCAAACTTTCACCTCGAACGGATGACAAACGGAAAAGAAAATAAATGACGCAGGAAAAAAGAAAGAGGAAGAAAGGTGAACCAAGAAATAGGCACTTTGTCACTGGTTGGGGGGAAAACATACTTTGCAGAGACCGGGGATGGATTTGGTGAGAGGGAGAGGTAGTGGTAATAAAGGAGAGGGGTTCGTTCTCGATGTGGAGGGGAATAAAATAAGTTGTCCATCCCTCTCTCTCTCTCCAACACCTCCTGAAACCCCTTGTTCAATTAAAGCCTGAAATAGTTGAAGGTGTTCGAACGATTTACAGTTTGTTTCCAGAGTAATTCTTGGTCCATCTAAAGTAGCTGCCTTCTTTACGATTCTTATTTATATATCTTAAATCATTTTGCACTTTATTTACTAGGCTTAATTCCATAGCTTCGTCTGAAAACTACTACTACTTTATTTAACAAATATGAAACGCATTGCAAAGGTGTTTTGATTTCCGATCAAAAGGCATTACGTAGCAGTTGATGGCTTCAAATGCTGGAATTTGAGACCAATTCAATCTCATTCATTGTGCCCTCAACACTGCGCTGTATATGCCTAAAGGAGCATCCCTAACAACTGGCAAATTGGAAGGCCGCCGTGCTTTGTGTGATTGCCTGCTCGGGGGTAGCGAATAAAATTGCAACGCAGCCTGGCAACAATCTCATACTTGCGAGCAATGGGCAGCTGACATTTGGCAAATTGGAGAGCCACCGTGCGTTGTGTGATTGCCTCATACAGGGGGCAGCTCTGGTCACTATTACGCTGCACCGCATAATTCGGAGAACTATTCGCCGTGCTGGTTAATGAAAATGCTAAATAGTAAATCAGGTGGTAAAGAATCTGGGAATTCCCAGATTCTTTACGCGTGGAATATTTGCCACACGCTTTTTTGCCCGAATTTGGGAAAGAGCACACCTGCTCCACACTCGAACTGTTAAAAAATAACCACCACAGCGATTAGGGAGCGCCACCAGCGGTGGTAATTAAAACCAAATTGTCTCGTCATCTAAAGCAGCACAAATTCGAAATGTTGCGTCACTTTCAGAATCCTTTTGAAAAGGAGATGTTATCTATGGTCTGGCTCGGGTGTTTAGGAGGATATCCATGTACTGGAGCGGGCGATAAGATGAGTATATACGTGTTGCGGGCTCACGTAAGCGGCCGTAAAGCTGGTATTGTGGAAGATGGAAACCGATAAAACGTGTTTATGCCTCTCCACTTTCCGATTGTTGAGGATTTGGCCATCAACTTCTGTCGCAAGGAAAATGGATCCTCGTCCTTTTGTTCAACCACAGGTTTCAAAATAAGTTTTCTCACTCTTCTAAAAAATTATTGTATCCACTTTTGGTCTTCTAAATCATTGAAGCAGTCCAATTATCGCTTTTTAAAATACTGAGTATATCGCATGAGAATTTGCCGTCCACGATTAACCATAATTGGTGTTGTACGCGCCCAATGAATTAGTGATGCGATTATAAATGTTGCCGCCGGTGTTCTCTCACAAATGTCCTTAACTTTAACCGCTTTGACCACCAAAGGGCATCAGCCGCTTCAGTTCAGCTCGCAATTATGAGATATTTAATTATTATTCATGCCGTTACGATGCCTTGAGGTAATAAATGCGTGTAAACGATTGCAATGTATTTATTTAAATGGGCGTTGTGATTTTCTAATAGTTCTCTGGCTGAAACACTTATACACAAGCGTGCGACAAAATCATGGACAATGTATATCATAACGCACCCCGAATGGACGATTACAATTATAAATTGCATCACGTATTTTTAATCAATATTTTTATGAGTATTTTTAAGTATTAGGTGACACACTGGTGGCAAAGCCAATTATTAGATTTCTTTCTGGTTTCTGGAATCTCTCAGCTCTTTAAATAAAATAAAATTGATTCTTAGGAACGTCTTCTTAGATAAATCTTAATTAATTCTCAGGAATATCTCTTTAGTATATCTCTTTATCCATTAAAACATAAATGTGTTACTCCTTCCGATCATTTAACCAAACGGATGAAGGAGGTACTGTTTTGGGGAAACTTGAAACGAATAATAAATAATGATTAAGTACAATGCTACAATTTTACCAACATGTTTATATAGTCCTTACCTAGGCTACCAAACTCCAACAGTCGCAGACAGTAGCAGCTCAGGTTCTATTCAATGGTTGCTTCCTCGAAACGCAGCTATTTTAGGGCTCTGATATGTGAGACACGTATACGGGAATTATCGATCGCTCTACTTTCGAGAATGTGGCTCAACCCCAATGACGTCATTGATAGACGATGTGGGTGGGGGTCGTGGGGGTGAGAGGAGAAGACAGGTGATGCGAGAGAACTACTTGCCGGTCGTCAGCCAATGGAGAACCAGCAAATGGAATTCCACCCACCGAATGAGTGCTTCGACGGTAAGAGTGCGACGTGAAATATAGTTCGCCGACGGAGCCACGCCCACCACGCTGCCATTGGATGGCGACGAATTTTCGGTGTTCTGGAATGCTGAGCCAGGACCATACGATCCTCTTATGAGAAATCAATAGTAATCTAGCTGACTGCTGCTGCTGCCTCTGTTGCTGTCGCAGCCGTTTACAAATATGTAGGATGATGGGGGTTGAGGGGATAGTAGAAGGGGTGGGAGGATCCCCAACTGATAACCTCCGTAGATCTGAGGAAAAAACTGAAAAAAATATTAGGACTTACGTAGGGATTAATTCGGCAGTCACGAGCAAGATGCTCGCAATCTTGTCAAGGCAATTTCCCGGATCAAATTATCCCAGATTAAACATTTCTAAATTAATAAAATTTGCCAGTTCTTCGCTCATTTCTAATTGCATTACCATAATTGATTACAATTCTGTAAAAAAAAATTGAAGACTCACTAGAAGCCGCGGTTGGGCCGACCTTTTAAAAAATACCTTTTTCTCTTTAATGTGGTGGTTCTTAACTAAATTAGATGAGAAAGCGTGACTTCCGTTGCTACAGTAAATCCCAAACACATGAACCCATTGTTCAAACCGCAACCTCAAATGATCTGAACTATTGTTAAACAGACAAGACTCTCGTCCAAGATATGGTTGTTTTCTAAGCATTCATGAATAGTCCTCAGTTGCCTAAAAAAATATCTTTCGATCTAAAATCTCGTTTTTAATTATATTCTAATGTAACTAACAAATTAAACTTCATTTTCTGTTTGACATTATTCGATAATAACTTAACAACATTTCAAACAAGTTTAAAATATTTATTTAGTGCCAAAGAGTTTGACTCTCAAAACCATCTTTTACTACCATCTGTATTTCAACGAAATAGTAACGAAGATCAAATTCACTTAAACTCAAGAACGCTTCACCAAGCTGGATCACACTAATGGCCTATAAAAACTTTAAAACAATTTGATTCTGAAATTATTTCTTAACCATTGTTTGTACTGGATCTCTGGGTGGCGCATTTATCACCAAACTAGGAGGTTACCCGGCTTTGCCTGGGTTTTCAGTAAGCACCAATGAAATAAAAAAATATTAATTGTTTAAATTTACCGGCTATTTTTCGTTTACACGATGACACGCGATAAACGCAAACGTAATATATCAGTTATATTAAATGTAACGCTATCCTCTCGAGCACTCCACACTTGTTCATTGTTTCTTGCCTCATTCTTTTATTTTATTTTTATATTGAAAATATTATTCCGGTAATAGTATGTGGTATGGTGTTCTTGGTTGGAACTGTTATCTGGTTTGCATGGTTGGAACTGTTATCTGGTTTACTTGGTTGTCTCGTAAAATCGACGACGTCATGCTGTTTATGTGGAGACGCCATTTTTTAAGTTTGAAGCGAAAGGGAGATTATCCAAAATTTGGTAAGGGTTATTTTATTATGTAATATTGAAAATTAAGCTCTGAAAAGTGATCGCTAACGAATTATTGTGGTGTACTAACGGTATGTTGATTTTTTTAAATTTTCATTGATCCGTTCGAGAGTTAGTCTCCGGACACGAAAATCGAAATCTCTGTTTTATAATATAAGATCACACAATAGAAAGTTTACTATCTTGGACAAAATAATTGCTAGAACCATTTCTTGAGCATTGATTGTGGTCTCAGGAGTAGAAATGGGATGTGGCCACCGAATCTGGTCTCGCGTTACCGAAACGCATTTCGGGGGACTGAAGCGATGCGCAAATGCCAGAGATTAAATAACAACACCGGCGCCACTCAGGAAAACATATCGTTGGCATTAGAGCGACCCGCACCCTTCACAAACAATCACGACAGTACTCGCGAACCATAATATTTATAATATTCGTGCCTAGGAGCGAATCATAACGTTCCCATGCCATCATCCTATTCAAATGATTGGATAAATTTGAATAGGAATGATCGGAAGTAGGTCTACAAAAACTGTCGGCGATTCCGCAAAATAGGAACAAAATTGAGATGAATCGAGAAATACATTCCGCTGCTCATATAAAATGTTATAAAACATGTTTACAATATACGTTTTTGTTAGAAATATTCGTGACGATGAACATGAGCCAGATGAACATGTTATGTCATGAGCCAGATGACTTAATTCAGGAGCATGCTCGTAAGTTTCTAAAGCCATTCTACAATTAATGTTTATGGCGACATTGTAGTACATTAACACTACAGTATTTCAAGTATTTTATGACTCACAAGTCATAAAATGGTTAATTTTTTATTGGGGTCTACCTTTTTATCACTCTGTTCACAAAAAAAAGTTTTACCTTTTCTTAATTTTTATAATTTGTTATCGTATCTTTTTTGTTTCATTTTCTGTAAAGCATAAGCTTTTCAAATTGCGTTTATCGTCCATATTACAATGCAGCGATCCCATTAACAAAGACGTTTTAAAAAATAGTGCGCCAAGAGTCGTCCACCAGGACAGGGAGGAACGGTCTCATCGATTAGGCCTCGTTGATTTTCCATCCCGGAGTACCCGCGTCTCCGATTCCCACCGGATGTTCCGGTCGCGTGTCCGCAATAAGAAAATCGTCACGCGCACTTCCTCCACCATCGAGATAGGCAAAGTCAGACCCCGACGTCACTCGTCCCTCTCCTACTCTGCCATGACGGTTCCCCTGGGCTCGCGTCAGCCGTCAACGGTGCCCACGCACGGTGAAGGCGCCAGGAGCCTCCTCTGGAGTGGTCCTCTCCTCCTCATCCTCCTCATCCTCCTCCACCACCACCACCACCGGCACTTGATTCAAAGCGAGACGCGCAGCTACCAAGCGCTCTCGATAGCCCCATAGGGACCTGTATATATATAGATATATATATATATTACAGTCGCATCTGCCGTTACAGCTCCAGGCAACCTCCGTGTCCATCCATTCCGCCCAGATATTGCTCCAGGCCTATAGGCAACGCACCCGAAAGATAATAGGACTCTTGTTCGTGAAAGTCAGACGCTGATGCCAAGGCGGACTATTATGAGTCAACCAATTTCTTTAAGGAGGTCACACGAATTGGTTTTCAGTATATTGGAGACGAAATGACCTGCAACATTGCGATTATTCTCAACATTGCGAAAATGACACGCACAGTTTTGCCGAAAATAAATGCAGCAATAAGCAAAGTGCATTTCGCTGAAAATATGGTAATCGCGATAATTAGCAGTAATAATCTTGTGTTGTTGTTATTGATGCATGTGTACATGTTTTATGCGCGGCAAATCGTGCTGCCCCTTGCGAGTGAGATATCACTAATGACATGTTTCTGGGGGCAGCAGAAAAACCTTCAAAGAATCTCTGTTCACATAATGGAATTACTCATAAAATGCAAATTGCATTGATAATAAATAATTTGAAGTTCTTCACCAACTTTTGACTATTTAGATATATTTCAAAATATATTGTAAAATAAATATTGGTTTATTTTTATTATTATTAAAAACAAGCTCCAAAACTTCAGAAACATTTATTTAAGAGCAACAAAAAAGTCATTGTAGAGTCTCCGGCGCGTTCCACTATTGTAGAAATTATGTTAGGATGTATTTGTAAACAGGTTCACTTTAAAGACGAACCCAAAGTGATTTTCATATCGGACTACATACATTCCTCACTTTACGTAGATATATATTTTTCATTTTTAAATTTAAATGTAGTGACCAGTGACATAGTAACCAGAAACAACATCGATTTCCTTTTTTGACAGAAATCGAGAAATTTAAGACGATTGCGTCATCAGTATTGAGATCGTTATAATTAGATTCCAATTGTCGTAAACTCGAGATCCCATCAAGACATTCCTTACAAGAATCTCGATGTTTTTTTTCGTTCCAGACAAAACGAATAGGGAATCTCTACAAATAGTGGAGAGTAGTTTGTTCGTCATTTGCATCGATTCGCCTCTTCCGGTTTCGTTTAACCACCGTCTTAACTACGCTGCCACCAAAAAGAAAATCCGCGATGACGTCAACAAGGCCTCGCAGATGCTGTTCGGCGGAGGTTCAAAGTTCAACGCGGGAAATCGTTGGTTCGATCAAACCTTACAAGTATGAACAGAATTTAGATTATTACCAGATCAAATTAGCTAACCAATTGCTAGATTGCTAAAACGACTAAATACAGATTTTTCCTTTTTTTTATTTATATTGATTCAAATTAAAAAAAATTATATTATATTGCTTTTCCGGAGTAAGTCAACTTCCCGATCAACAACAAGATCTCTATTCCATTTCAGATTGTTCTAAGCACTGATGGAGTTTGCGGTCTATGTTACGAACATTCCCCAGCTGAGGGCATCGTGGTCATCCAACTGATGGAGAAGCTCATCCAATCGTAGTAGGTAGCCATCCTGATTGATGTACTAGAGACGAAACGGTTTTTCGCAAATAGCTAGTCTAATTAATGGGTCCACACAACATTGGGAATCGGTTTAGCTCACAACAGGCCAATCAGAGTATCGCCACCAAGTCAGAGTCATGCGTTCTGGAGAACCAACCCAGAAAACTGCCGTGGAAAGTGACGAACGACATCAAGGAAGCCATCAACAAAGCAGCTCACAGTCTTGACAAGTAGGAATAAAGTCTGTTCTAATCCTAATAAAATTGTCTTTTTAATTTCTTTTCATATTCCAATTTGCGTTTATTGAACGTTCACTCACTTGAAATGCCAATGATCATCATTTTTATTTTTTTCAAGATCAGGTGAAGATTTGGACTTTTACGTTTTGAGGTTTCGAGAGTATGGAAGAAATTTTCCGAAAGAAAACAAAACCAGTCCTGATGCCTTTATTCAACTAGCTCTGCAGTTAACCTTTTACAAGTAAATCATCTTATTTATTTTATTGCTGGTTAATGAGATATTTAGATTTAGATGTGAAGGCAATCTGTAATTGAAGCGGTCAATCTCATAGTGGTGTAATTAGGGGTTTATCTCGAATTTAAAATCGTGTTACACCACAATGGGTTTCACCGCTTCAATTCGTGAAATGGCGAATACAAATTTAAAGTGATGAGTACTTTCTGCACATCCAGACTGCATCGGAAATTAGTATCCACGTACGAAAGTGCATCTACCCGAAGATTTCGTCTGGGACGAGTGGACAATATCAGGGCTGCGACGCCGGAGGCCCTAACATGGTGTCGGGCAATGTGCGGAGACGACGAAATTGACGTGAGTGATTAATCGAAAACAAACCAAATGAAATCGACAGCTGCATTCTTTTAATGTGATTTTATATTGTAACCACACTCTCGAAACATTCTCTAATTTCAGGACATCGACAAAATGACATTTTTTAATGAGGCGATGAGAGTGCAATCTGAAATAATGAATTACGTAAGTGTTTAAATCTATATTTTTGGATAATTTTGTGAAATCAAAATACAAAATAACTATTACCATTTTTAGAATATTGTGGAAAATATGGTGACGTTAAATGTGAATTTATGATGCCATGGCCAATAATCAAGTAATAACCAATCTGATGAATTGATCTCAGTTCAAAATAAGAAGCCCTTTGGCCCTTACTAGACGCGACGTCAGATGCCTTCACAATCATTTGATAAAAGCGCCGTTGCTAAGCTACAACGTCAGTGGGCTCATCTTTTAGCCAGAATGATGACATCTCTTTGAAATCGTCAATGGCGAAGCCCATCATCGTGTGTTTCATTGACTCCATCCGTAAATTTAATAAATGCGTGGTTATAAACGGTGATTTTTTTTAGATAAACCAAAATAGTTGGTCAGCAGTGACAAAAATAATTCCATGTTGATTAGATTGAATTACAAACGATTTGAGCTTTCAAAGTTCAGGTGCACAGTCTGACGACAGATGACTCTGATTTATGAAGATTTGACTTCTACCATGATAAATTCCTTTTTTCTATTAATTTTTGGTCGCATGCTCCATATTATACTAAATCGAAAAAATGACCAATTTTTGGCGAATGTTTGCTTATATTTTAATTATTAATTTATATAAAAGATAATGTATATGTTCTGTAATGCTTTTCTTTTCATTAAACCCTTGATTAACAGAGTTTCTGCGAATTATTAAAAAAAGGTTAAAGAAATGCTCGATACAATCTACCTTTTAAATACACCTATTGTTGATAGTTTTTATCTTATATTCTTTTTACTTAGAATATCATGGGACAAGGGATTGACAATCATTTGCTGGGCTTGCGCGAACTGTCGGCCGACATCGGACGTCCAACTCCTGCAATTTTTAAAGACGACACCTACAAGATCTCCCAACACTTTGCCTTGTCAACCAGTCAGGTAATTTAAGTGATCAGCATCATTTTGAAAATTGCCAAGACCTTTAATTATTATTACAGTCCACCTTTCGGCACACCTAACCCAATTATTCTTTGATTGGCCTATGAAAAAGGGTGCACTAGGTCGAAAGCTTTCCATAGATTTGTGCGAAATCGTCCTTAACAATTGAGGATTGTGGAGTAGTTGGGCGATGACGTCGTCATTGGGGGAATAAGTTTGGTTCGACAAATGAATATTCTACTCTTAAATGACAATTCCTGGCAGGTCCCCACCGTCACCGACTCATTCATGGGCTACGGCCCGGTGGTGGCCAACGGCTACGGCGCCAGCTACAACCCGCACGAGAACGGCATCGTGTTCTGTATCGCCTCCTTCCTCAGTGACGACGACACCAGCAGCGAGATGTTCGCCATGAGCCTCGAAAGCACCCTGCTACAGATGAAAGAGCTGATCGAGAAGAGAAATAGTGGCGCTCTGATGAACGGACGCGCGGCCGAACTGAAGTAACGAGTTTTCCGGAAGCTCAACCGGAAGGAATGAAACCCAAAAGAGAATTGTGGATATAAACAATCCTCCGTATTTGGAGGCATCAAAGACACGTTCGAGGTAATGACGACTGACCATCAATAATCTTGACGTAGGACCTCAGTGATTGTAAATTCTGCTAGCAAACACCAGCTAAACCCCAAAACCAGATGGTTGACTTCAATTCCCTTGACGCAACCTTGTCATTCGCAGAACCGACGGAGTCAACTAAATCACAGAATAATTGATCGATTGTTTCGTAAAACTGCAAAGTAAAAATTCCCAATTATAAAAATTTATGTTATTCAATTATGACACCACTAACGAATCACATCACCGAGTCAAAGTGCTAACTAAGATTAGTTCTATAGTCACGATTAAGAGTAGTGTATCTGTAGTTCGGTAGTAATGATCACTATTAGGGTAGTGGGAAACACTATATATAATCTTTGTACAGGGATATTTTTGGTTATGTAAGATCGAGTGGCCAATGGCGCCTTGCTTGAAATGTTTTAAGACATTTATCTTGCCTTCTTCTTTCAAATGACATCAGTATGTCATTTTATTCATCATTATGATCGAACGATGGTATATTACTAATATCTCTTTTAATTTATTAAGTTTACTTATTAGTTTTATGAAATGATAAATTAAAATGATAAATGTACAGTTGACGGATCTCAAAATATATTAATGTTATTGTTCATCATTTTAACCAAAAGATCATTATTTAAAAAAATAATTACGTGGTTTCGAAACACGGGCGCCTGTTGAAACCTGCTAATTCACATTATTATATATTACAAGAGGGGTTCCCAGCTTTGCCTGGGTTTACAGTAACCACCAATGAAATAAAAAATTAATTGTTTAAATTT
>JAQGBY010003292.1:0-19740 GCA_034698785.1 Mycogona germanica
AACCAACTGTACTACCTGCCTCTCACCTGTTTAGCTCAACTCGGAAACTTGCCTATAACACTGACTATTCTCTCTTTTGCAATACGATAATAGATTTATTTTATTTTTAAAACTACACTCCCACCCTATCAGATTTGAACCCAAACACTCCACCGTGCGACTTTTGTTGACTCCCACAACAAACCAACTACTACCTGCCTCTCACCTGTTTATATCATCTTGGAAACTTGCCTATAACACTGACTATTATCTCTTTTGCAAAACGATATTAGATTTATTTTATTTTTAAAACTACACTACCACCCGATCGGATTTGAACCCAAACACTCCACTGTGCGACATTCGTTGACTCCCACAACAAACCAACTGTACTACCTGCCTCTCACCTGTTTAGCTCATCTCGGAAACTTGCCTATTACACTGACTATTCTTTCTTTTCGCAACCTGCAAAATATCAATTTTTCTCGGTCGCATATTTTTCATTTACCAAATACGAATGGAAAGAGGCAATCGAAATGTCAAGCAGACAAATTCATGATCTGGTCGCCTCTCCAGTCGCTCATATCTCTCCATATCTACGAGTGCATAACTGTTCGTACTCCATCGCACGTGCTGCGCGGCCATTTTTTGAATATCTGCAAATTTAAGAAAGCTCCCAGTCTATAGATGCCATCAATCAGTGGGCAGGGTGTCGCTGGCACCGCAATATTGATTTCCGGCACTGACATCTCTCACACGACATTGCCAAATCGCAGCTGGCCTTCTAACAACAGACTGAGAAAGAGAGCGAAAGCTATTCTCCTAAGACCTTCGCAAAATCTCGTAAAATACCTAGTTAAACGCACCACTCAGCATAATCATGCTAATTCGCCTGAACGAAGAGAAAACGAGAAACGTATGGTATACGAAAGAAATGGAGTCAGTCTATACTTTTTGCGCAGTGATCCTCAGGAAGAACATAATTATCAACAACCCAATAAAGGAGCGCAGTCAAACTCAATTCGAAAAAAAGTTCGTTTAATAAGAGTGTATATGTGAAACGCGATAAATGAGACGTCTTATAGTAGCGTCAACGACAGTAAACGTCGAACCCGTAAAGAAAATGTATAATAAGATTTCAAATTATACAACGCGTCCGTTTCGTCTTTCATCGTCTCGTATGGAGATAGAAAGGGTGAAGGTATGGATAAAGGGGTATTGGGAACTCTCGGAGACGAGAGGGGGTAGTTTCATTATCAAAACAAGTCAAACAGTAGATGGTCGATAAACCATCGAAAGCGATGGTCTGCCGGTCTAGCGCCTCCTCGGGTGGACTCTACGAACCTATAAAAATGAACGTAAAATGGGTTCAATATCCAAGTATCCAAGTTAGACTAGGGTGCGTCTAAGAAGATCGCCAACGCGGAGTGAGGAGCCACGAAAAAAATATGCACACCTCTCTGCAAAAGAGGAGGCTAGAAGAACAGAGCGAAAACAAGTAGCGTGTATCGCCAATAGCTCGACAGCATTAAATCCTAAACCACTCAATCATGACGGAAAAAAACCCCAAACAAATGTTTCTATCATTCTAGTTTAATTTGAATTGCATCTCAATAAACTAAATCGGTTTCAAGCAAAAAACTGTGCCCCTAAACTATAATGTACCCTTATTGCAATTCAAGTAACATGTTGTGGTTAAAACAAAAGTGAGGCTCAGTTTGAGATTGTCTCGACTTGAATGAAAATCACATTCAAGCTAAGATAAAAACTTAAAAATTTCGTGTATGAGGGGGGAGGCAACTTCATAAACCACTGCCATTATACAAAAATACTGGGGGAAAGGGAAAGGTGGAATTAGAAGTGTGGGCGAGTGAGAAAGAAGCGTTGATGAGTCGCCATTTACAGTCGTCCCCAACTTTTACAACCCGCCAAGACGCCCTATTTGAGGTGCCCCTAATCACAGTAGCCGAATAACCGCACAAGACCCCTTTTACGCAATGCGGCAGAAGGCACACACAACAGTTTTGGCTGCATCGATTGCCGAACAACATTTAAGAATCGATCACTTTGAACACCATTTGTAAGAAACGGTAGTGCGGCCCTAACCATATATATATTTGGATACATTTCCGTAAAATCAAGAAGAAAAAATGTTAGATCTGTCTGTTTTGGCTTGGTGGGGGGTCCCAGGATGTTACAAATGTGTATAAACTCGGCGCCAACACGAGGGGTTACCACCAAAACCACCCAATCCATCGAACAAGCTGTGCTCACAATAGGAGTTTCGCTTTTTTACGTTCCACTAAAAAGGTGCTTCTGTCTTTTATTCCTGGTACGGCTGCAGCCGGAAATTGCGCTTTTTTGGGTGGCTGCGGAAAGAAAGGGTTTTTTGTTTAGTTGGAGATCGCATTAAGGGGTTTCGGAATTTTTCGTCTGAAACTCCGATTCTTTCCGAAAAGAAATCCTAATTTCACTTTAAAATTGAAAAGTTTTTTTTGGCGTATTGCGATGATGACGTCACTTGAAATTCAATTAACGAAAAAAATGTTGAATGTCTGAACAGGAAATCCTATCAGTCAAAAATTAAAACAACCCGCGCTTTGCGACGACGATGTCATCAATTTATAATGGAATAAGGTAATAAACTAATGTGAAACAAAGATGCATTGGCATTTCTCTCACAATTCTCTGGTCAAAAAGAACAAGCTAAATTAAAACGAATTACCAAAATGAGTCTGATCTACGAGTTTCAGAGCGCGATCTTGGGATAATTCATGATTTTCAGGATAAATGGTGTGGGGAGTGTCCACCAACTCCTGACACACACTCTGACAGCCAAACGGCCTTTCCAAAAGGAGTCGGTCTCGCGAATCCATGAACACGGCGCTATTGTTGAGAGTGAATCATGGATTCGCGGCCGACATTTGACCCCGGTGCTAAGAAATTGTACGTGCACTTGGCGGCGCGCCTCGCACCAACTGCGTAAGCCCGCCATTAATCCATGTGCAACACTGCGGCCCCTGTTCGATCGTGGCAGACACAAGAGACGAGGGCCACTAAACAATCAATATGAATCCAGAGAGCTAAGCGAATCGGTGACACGGAAAAATAGAAGGGATATTTTGTCAAAGAAAATGAATTTCTCGTTGAGCTGACTATCACGAGTTCATGAATTTCTTAATTCTGGGTCACTTGTCTTGAAATCCGAATAATAATTCATTATTCTCCATTTTGGTACGGGTCGGATGATTATTGATTCACGTAATCCAACTATTCACTACTAGACGGCGCCAGGGTCACTGCTGCACGCTCCCAGAATGACAAAAACCGCTTTCTATTTCGATCAGGGGCATGCAAAAGTTATCTAAATCGAGGAAGTGATTTGCGATTCATAAAGAACCAGGCATTTCTTGTGCGACCGAGCGTTCTTACACGAACAGGTCTCAAACAAATCGAAATACCCGAGTTGCACTCTAATTACATCTGTTTGCGAAATGCATATCTTTTCAGTGACATCTATCGAAGAACGTTTACATAATGAGGGTGATAAATCTGACGCATTGTCAGGAGCCATTTAAAACTTTAAGATTAAAACACATTTGAAATGCGTTCCCCTCGCATAGTGCCTAAGCACCATGAGGGGGACATAACGCCTGTAGTGCGGTTGAGTACAGTTGATTGGGCAGAAAAATGAGCTAGTGTTTTCAGTGCCATCTCACAAGAGATTTAGAACACTAACGGCACTATGACCACCTTGGCCACAGGTGGAAGTAAATCCGAGCGATGAAATTGCGAAATAAAGTAAACCGTAATTAAATACCGCATTTAAGACACATACGCTTAAAGTAAGAGTCGCCATTTCAACGCCACCTATTGATAGATTGGGAAAACTTAAACAAACCATATGGAATTTTGCGACGCAATGGTGCTCGAGCAATACTAAAATCGAGAAATATTTTTCCTGTATGCTCGCAGCAGGTCCGCACTGTCTCGGCGATCCAATGTAAAAGCGTGCAATTCCGGCCCACATGTTTGCCATCTTGCCAGTTATTCTTCAAACGCGGCGTCGCCCAAATCTGCATGCAACCACATTAAAAAAGGGTCCCCGCTATTTTCGGCACGCGCGCATACCTCGTCGCCACATATACCACAACACCTAAAGCAATTTCAAATTCGTTCCCCCCCCCCCATCCACCCCTCATCCGCTCCTCCCCTCATCGTGGCACAAGCAAACCATTTTCGGCGGCAGTTGATCCGCTCAGCAAAACGGGTAACAACCGATCGTATTGTCAAAATACAGACACATTTTTGCGAGTGTCTGCAGAAGAACCCTACTGTAACGCTGACGACTGTCGTTAAAACGGTCTGACAAACGAATCGCTTCCCTCACGAACACACGCCATCCAACAAAAATAAATCCCGCGCAATACTTATTGACTGGTTAACTGCTCTACATGTAAATACGGGGTTGCGATTTCGGGAACTGATACCCTCTGCGATTCAGATGACGTTAGCAGAGTATATCGATCGTGCGGCGAAACCAACACATCATTTTTCATAGCACATACAGCACATCGCATAGCAGAAACAGTATGGAAATATCAGATAAAGACAAATAAGAATCGACTACCGTGGCCATCAGAGAGCCTTACTGAACCCACATCTTTTCGATTTAACAATAAAATAAGTCCAACAAAAGAAAAGACAATTGCTGAGCTACAACCGTACTGCGATCGAGAATGCAAGAACACAGAACAAAAATAAAACCGATTTCTTTCAACCGCAGTCCATTTTTTTGACGATACCATCAAGCTGGCCAACCGGTGCACGAAGAGTGTCGGCGTCCCCTCTTCCCCCACATACATCACATGTTTACCAGGGCTCTTGAATAGCCTTGCCAGGCTCGATATAAACGGACTGTTGGGATGACATGTGGGCATGTGTTATACGTAACTCCACTCGGGCTATTTATACCCACCACCGCACATATAAGTACATAAACGGGGAACACTACTTCCGGCTAGCGCAAATGCTAATCATATAGCGACGCTATATGTCGTCATACGGACATCATAAAGTGCACTGCCACCAACCACCACATGAAAAAAGTGTATTTGTACAGCACAACTCTTTTTTAAAAAGTCAGCGTTCCTAAAAATCAGCAGAATCGAAGCTCTGTCACAACCATCTGTACATGTTCAACAAGTGACCTATTGCAATATTTTGCGGGTTCGAGGTATCCACCACTTTGCAATCCGTCGCCCTGACGAGCTGGCCATTTGACCAACCGGAATAGACAAACCAAGAGAACGATTTCAGGGTACAGAATCGATATCATATACGGAAATACGGTGGTATCAGGAGGATGAATGCCTACAGTACGTAAATGCTGGGGCGATTTCTGCGAAGTCTGAAAAGGCGCAACCAGGCGGGCAACTCCGCACTTGACACGAGCCAGACCGGATTTTCCCTTCATATTGAACGCGCGACCGACGCCATTATGCCTGCGAAAAGCTCCATTCGCCCAATTCGCCGTATTAGCCGAGCTGAGGACCAATGCTGACACCCACCAATGGACCATCAGCCCTCATCTTATACAGGATAGACGTAGACGAAGTCGAGAAACATCATTCTTAGCTCAGCTACAGACTGTATATTTGGCTTCTCGATTTCCAACTTCTTTTTTTTTGTCGTAACTTTTATGACATGTTTCGTTGGAGCTTCAATTAGTTGCAGAACTGACTTGTGGCATGGCAGTTCGATCCCCGAAACGGGCTCTCGTTTATTCGACCACAGGCGGCGAAATGCGCATATCTCGTACGAAAACAAGGTCTAGAATGACCAAAAAGATCACTTGAAAGCTCCACCAGCAACAGCAATAAGAATCCCAAAAGACCCAGGCGTCCCGGGACGGTATCACAAGCTATGATGTAAAACCATTAAATTACTTCATTATCAAAACTGGCCAAAATTGAACTTCAAGTGCAATTTAAAAATAAATATTGAGATATACAGCATGGCTTTTGAAAATCCCAACTGTGGTGTCGGGTTAGCGCTTCTCTGGCACGAATCACACCGGCCAGTTTGTTGACGTAGTCGGCGAAAGTTGCAAGTGCAGCGCGCCAATGTTGTGAGGGCGACGTTAACAAAAGCGCCAGATGTTCGCTCGACCGGCAATCGCCTCGAATTGAGCGGGGACCGGAAACGCTAGGGAATATGCGGACTTCCGCTGACAAGTGTCGCCACGCTCCAGCAACGTCAAAGAGACCGGATCGACTGGACAGCGCACCAACACACGCCAACATCAGTGGCACAACAGCAGTGGCACGTGCCGGGACTCGAACCCAAAATGCGGTAGAACCACCTTGATGCAATGATTATCGCCTCGTTGCTAACACGGAACGATAAAAAATGACCCAAGAAACAAATAAATAAAAGTAATCTTGTATTTAAAATAAAATAAAAAACACTTAAATAGCAATATATCTTAAATTTGCATTGTTTTCAAACAGTATTAGACAGCCCATAAACCACTAGTCCACTAATTGTTTTAATTTAGTGCTCCTTAGCAGAAAATAAACACTGATCTTCCACAAAAAGATAACCTTACGTATCCCGATTTTCAGCTTTAATAAAAGAAAAAATACATCGCTGGATCAATGGTCAACACAAAGTTTGGTACATTTTGGAATTTGGCTTAGTCGAGTGCGATAACAGCGGAATATACACGACAGCTGAGGGTGGCGAGGAGCAATGATGGCTCGTGGAGGGGGTGGATATGTGGTGGCGGGTTAGTGTGGCTGTCGTCTCGATTTCCATCCAATAGCATAACGAGACTTGAGCACGCTCCATAGAGCGGTCCGCCTCTCAATGCGCTTAGCGAATGCATCGTAATCCATTATCGAGTAAAGAAGTCCGAAAAGCATCCGACAATTCCACGACCGCGGACAACAACGGCAACCCAGCAACGAGGGCCGTCCGCAAAGATCCAACAACTGAAGCGGGGCATTCCAAAAGACCGAAGTGTGTGAAAGTCAGCGCCTCCGGTGGGGGTGAAGCAATTGGGCGCGCGTTAAGCCGTTGACCCCAGAGTGCCCGACCTCGCCGAACCGCCCCCGCCACATATCCATCCTCCTCCACTCGTCGGATGAGACGCCCTTATATCCATCCACCCACACGTACCCAACCGACGCGAGCATCAGCTGTGCAACCGGACACCGGCCTTCGCTCGACCGCCACCACCACCACTTTCAACTGTCGTCGAAAACCGATAAAACTCGACGTGAGCTTTTGCGCGCGCGACGCCTGTGAATGCCGGGCCCAGACTCGCTCTTCCGTCGCCCGGCCCAAATTCTCACGGGACGCAGCATGGCGCGTGGCAGGTGCGGCTGGGCACCGCCCACCACCACCACTACCACCACCGCCGCCATTCGACCGGTGGGCGAAAAGAATGATGCTGTCGCGCCGGAACCAGACATCTGGAAACACGTACTTGGTGGACGGCGGATTGACCGGCGAGTGGTGTGGTAGCGGAATGGGCGTAGCTTGTGCGATTTGGAATCTGGTTCTGAGCTGCGCAAAATAACAGATTAATATTAACTAAAATAAATTATGAACCATGTCTACCGAGAGGCGTTACCCCAATATTCGGAACAACATTTGCTCATCCACTCCAGTGATGAATTGCCTAAATGCGGCAAAATCATGCGCGTCATAATTCAAAAAGGTCGTCCAAGATTTGAACATGGCCAAACCCCCCGTCCGAGTGTCTCAAGCAGCGGACCACCAACACCACCACCACCAGAAATCATGGCCTCCCTCTATCGCGCGCGCAGGAGATTGCAGAGAATCGCTCCTGTATTATTTTTTGAAATCAAAGTTTTCAGGCGACAATCTGAAAACTACCGGTCAGAAAAAGGGTGCGTGTCACCGTTCCTGGTCAAGAAAGCATACCCCCAAAATCCATTTGTAATAGCTACAATACGATAGCACGCCAACTGGTAGAAGGGGTTCGGTTTGCGTTATTGTGGAGTTGTTCCGTCCCCGTACATGTGTGCATAAAAATATGTTTCCCAGGACAGCAAAAATTTGTGAAGCCTGCTGAAGACCACGTACCACGTCTTTAAACAAAAACATTGGCTTTGTCACCCAAAAGATTACAAAGTAGTTCACTTCTAACTAGATGTTACAAGTGACCTTTCTTAGACAGTCCAACTTATGGCGCTATCACAGTTGAACTAGCTATGCCAATAAATATCGAATAGCACCGGCAAAAAATACCACCCTGGTCAAACGACTGCACCGCAGGCGGAGACAATTGGCGCCTGACGTTGGGCCGCCCCTTTCTCTAACATCAGCAGAGCATAGTTCAATAACATTCACATCGTCTTTAACGGATCCGCCGCAGAATGAAATCGGGCGCACCACAGTCCGATAACCGCCGCTCTATCTTTATACCGCCACACGGAAATACAATAAAAGGTTGAGCGCGGCGCCGAAAACGGGCGACCGAGATAAGGTTCTCTTATCGCCGTCTTCGCTCCAGAATCCGATTCGGGGTGCGTCAAGAGGTCCACTTTGCATAACTAAAGATGCTGCCGGAACGGTGAACATCAGACGCAGATACACAGACCGCACAATGAGGAGGGGCGACAAGAACTTCTCCACCTCCACCCACACACCGTTAAGAACAGACCCCCGACCAACTCCGTCCCCGTCCCATAGAATACTGCATAATTTGTACGTTCGCCGTCTTCACTGCATACACTGCGGATAGTCAATGCCACCAAAGAACGTGGCAACATTTTAAGACGCTCGAGGTGTATTTAAGAACATCGCTTGTTGAGAAACGACGTAATATTATCGCAATCTACTGGCAATGGACTAAAAACGGCGCCTGATGCTTTCCGCTATTCGCAAACAGACTTTGCGAAGAAATAATATTAACAATCAATTCTTTAAGAAACCCAAAAAATATATATAGCGACGGTGGAATAATGGCGAGCAACCTTCCTATTCGGGTTCGATTCCCGGCCGTCTCATAATCTTTTTCATCAATTTGCTGACGCACTTAGGGTTACCCCAGGGGCGACCTGTTAATGTTATCTAGCCTAGGTATATATCTTAAACTTGAGGTCTCAAACTGGAATTGAACCTGTGAACAAGCTAACCACCTCACATGTGTCTGCCATAAAAAGCTGTATATCTTCTTTTAAATCACTTTCCCATGCTTGTCGCTACGTCAAAGTAAAAACTAAACATTTGTCCAACATCCTCACCAGCTACTCGGGACATAAATATTTGGCAGATATAAAAGGTGCCCTACGGCGGGCATTTCGACGTCTGCACACACGTACGAATAAACTCGTCGTCGGGCTCAGTTCAAGAACCGGAAGCACCGATCGGCCCGAGGGCTGGAGCCAGACATCCAGTCATCATCACATCGCGTAGACACGATACGAAACAATGGCGCCCTGTTACAGATCCGGTCTACGGACTTTGGAATTTCCGATAAAACTGCGTTCAGATCGGATGTTCAAACTATCGGAAAGTCATAGAAGAGACTAACAAAGCTTCCCCCACACCCACTGAATCATTACATGAGTTCATAAACTCTATTCGGCTAAACTAAGTTTGGATGAACTTTTGCTGTTTCGTCGGAAACGAATAAATTAGCGGCTTATCTTATCAAGACTTTACTGTTATATCTTGCCGATTTTATTACATCATACGAGAGAAAAACGAGACAAATTAAAAATTTAATTTGCTCGCACATTTAAAGCTCGCAAATAGTTTATATATATTTTATTTTTTTACATTTTAACCCGTAGCCTAGTATTTAAAACTTAGAAAACAAGATCCAGCCTTCCTGATAGATTCGCTGATATTTTAAATTCATGCAGATTTCCAGAAAACAATATATATAACCAATACAGAAATAGTCTCATTAATTAACCCAGCAGACAAAAAATACTGGATAACGAGAAAAACATCATTTGAAAAAAGAACTAGACAAGAAACAAATGTAAAAAACCTGCCAAGGCCTGTCATGAACGACACCCTTCAGGTTAAGAGTTGATAAATACGTCATAAGAAGGAGCGGAAGGGGGATAGAAAAGGATCTTGGGAGGTGTTGGTGGTGTGAGGGTAGTCGAGCAGGAACGACCGCAAGATTGTCAGTCCTTCGCACCACGTCCGAATAAATGAATGGCATCCGATGATGCCTTAGCAGATTACATATAATCTTGTACCGTTCATGTACTCGAGTACATACCAGTATGCACTGTGTATATCAGACGAACGCCCTCGAATGGATAACCAACGCAGAGAGCAACGTTAAACCAACGTAAATATATATCTCTGGTACACTCCAATTCTGGGTTCTCTATACTGGTGATTTCCTGCATGACTACCGTAAAAATATAACTTCACCGGTCCACCAAATGGGTCAGAACTAATAAGAAGGATCTTGGTTACTGACGTCATTAATTGTGCCCAGTATGTTTGTGCCTATTTACGTAAAGTCGGGCATTTCAATTTATGAGCACCTAAATTTGTTGCAAATGCCTGACGGCAGCAGTAAAGATGTATTGTGATCAACAAACATAAAAGATGTCAGATATATCGTGATCAGCAACATTTAATAATTAAAAAACAGTAACGCTGTACAAGAACCTATTTAATTTTATACATACAAACTCGCAATAATGAGTGAATGCTCTTAGAAAAGTTATTTCCCTTTTGTAATGTGAGATGGGGACGCATCAAAAGTTTTATTCAATTTGCATTTTGATAAACTCCATGGCAGTGTCATAGCTTCTCAGCAAGTTTTAGCTTTATACCCACCCGCAAATAGAATTTTAAATTGCTGCACGCATTCCTCGTTCGCAAATAAACTAGTTTCGAAGGTTACCTTGTATGTCGGAACACATTACCCAGTACCACCAACCAAAAACCACAAGCAGAGTTTCGCTTACCTATAAATAAACAGAAAAAATCAACGTCGTCAGTAAATAATCGTTTTAAAAAGCATACAGTAAACGTACAGCAATAGAAAAGATGAAATATTTCAAAGAACATAAACTAATCTCAATAAGGCATATCAATTGAGTGATGGCTACTACTCTGTATAGGCAGCACCTTAAAATAACCACGCACGAAAAATATGTAAAAAGTCACAATGCACAAGTGTACAGTTTATAATTTTTAGTTATGGATTTCGCCAGCTCTACGGCTCTGTCCTGTGTTTGTATACTCATGCACAAACAAATCAACTAGTAAAAAACGAAGACAATTTCAATGTTTCCTGATAAAATACATGTAAAAGAAAGAGTAGAAGCATGTGATTATTTTTCGATTTAAAATAATTCACATTCTGCATGTAAACCTTCCATTGACCAGTAGCTCAATCTAGTGCCAGTCCAACGAATTTAAACATCGGACACTTTAGAATGAAATGAATTAAAAATGCGAGGCCGTCTTGATCGTTATTTGTCTGTGAGGAAATGCAACTTGGCTAAATTATTTTTGAATTATTTGAGAGTCTATGGCGCGCGGCGCAGGATACTCGAATAACGAGGAAATGGAACGGAATTGTTGCCGGAAAAAAAATATGGCCTCGTCCCATCATTGGGAGCCGCAATTAATCGCAATCTACGCGTCAATAAACAGCTAGGGAAATTATTCGCGGCATTTACGTCATCGTTTCGGCGGCGTTTATAGCGACCCAAGTTAACGGGCGGGCGCAGATTGGCAAAGAATCGTCGGGTCACCGACACAAGAGTCCCTTAACGTGCGACTGGGCATGGCCCTCAAATCGCTAGACCAAATTTGCGCCCCCACCTCCCTCGCCATGGAAAGTCGAAAGCAATAGCAGTCGGATTGCGCAAGCGCCCCCCCCAAACAACGTCGAAAAAGACAAAACCAGACTAATGGAAAGGGAAGTCGTTAAGCCGAAAGGTAATTTGCTCTTTTAATCACCGAATCGTCTCTACAACAAGTTGACGTTTAATTTACGAACAAGAAAGTGTATTTTTATTAGGCAGGGGGGTCTCGACTTTTCCTCCTCGAATCAAGAACCAACTTTCCGGAATGAATTGCAAAACTTCGAAAAAGAACGTGCATAAATTTGTCGATCGTCAAAGATTGAAAATGAAATTGAATAATCCATTAGTTACAAAGCATAAGAATCGAGTTGCGGCTATTACAGACAATGCCTTAATATATGTGTTTTAATACACGTTTATCAAATTACAGTTTATTATATTTTTATTCATGGAGCCACGCCAGCTCGTCGTCGATTTTGCACGGCATTCCTGCATTTTGTTCTAATATGTTTTGATCCATTTGTTAAATCTGCTCTCCAGTACACACATTGGAAACTATATTTTCTAATGTAGTTGCAAAATAGAAATTTATAGAGAAAAACGGAATAAATGTTGAGCATCAACACACAAAGTAAGTAGCCGCAGGGCTTTCATATTACTAATCGCTCTGCACTTTACCTGTATATATATATCATTAAACATAATCTTTTTTCGGGGACAACAGCACGAACAAGAAACACACATGCGCAGACATTTCAGAATGCGCGTTGTCAGTCAACAGAGCAGAGGATGTGCCATCTTTTATACAGGGGAGGGCGTTTCAAACGACCGTACCCTCGATGCCTAAAATAACCTAACTCCATTTTTCGGCATCAGGCGAACAAAACCTGTATCGGTTACGAAATAAAAACAATATATCTACCACGTTGCCACGATAACGAAGCAACTATAAACAGTATACTTATAAATATCGTGCATTAGCAAAGGAGTTAGCAAAGTTTAGAAACACAGATGCCGATAAAGCCCTGGAAAAAGACGGAGCAGGCAACGAGGGGCAGCTTTTTGTAGACGAGCTATCCAGCATAGCGCAGGTGCTATGCCTGTTTTAGGTTGTGCCTACAGGGGATGCATGGTCAATGCGATATCGGTGAACGACCGAATGAGGGGGAACGACCAGTACACCGGGATCGAAATATTCGAGAGCCCGCACCGGGAATCGAACCCGGGACCGCCGAGGCAGTCAGTCGCAACATCGACTGGGCTACGACGAGTAAAGGTATTCCTCATATCGATCAGAGCCATTAGAGAAGACTAGAAATTAGGGTGACAAAGAATCTCGAGCGACGATAATTGCAAACTGCATCAGCAACCAAAATTACGAAATGAGCGCCACCTAGCGACATTAGTCAAAGGTAATTTTTATATTTTTTCTCCTTCTTGTATTATGTTGAAATGTTTGAAACGAATATATTATCCGACTCGTTCCAATAAAAAAAAATCCTGTCTTCACTTCGTAGAGGTTCTAGCTTGAAACGAACAAACGAACAAGCGCAAAAATTCCGTTAGACATTTTTCGAGTTCGCCTCGCGAACAGTAATTGAGTTTTCAGTGTTGCCATTTGCGTCGCCCGGCTTCGTTATCAGCGATCGAAGCAACTCCCTCCACCCCCGCCTCGCCTCTCAACCCTTTCTTCAACTGCAGAGCAAGCAAGCAAAGCCATCGAGTACAGTTCCTCGCCCCCCACTCTCCCCAACCAACCCCCATCCAAACACCCCCCCCCCCACATGTTCCCTCTCTTAACTGCAGCCAACACCGGAATACGATTTTTCTGTCAGCCTGTGAAACGTCGTTGCAAGTTGTCTTGACTGCCGAGATGCCGCTGCTGCAAAGACTCCATGATCGCGAGGGCCGGATTAACCATACCAGACTCCACTGGAGCCCTTCCGCCAAATTGGAAGACTCAGAACATTAACGGACCATAGACACATGCGTTTGTCATATCCATGGCCATTATAAAACAGGTTGTGACTCGGCATTGTGTGATTGCCAGGCAACAGGAGCAGTAACATACTCGATCGCCGCCAGAACGCAGCATCTGCCAGATTATATAATGTCACATCGCTACGTCGGTCCGATACTTCTTTTCCTTGTCATAAGCATGACGTCAGTGACATCACCTGCATTCTTCTTTCATCCCATAAGAAGGCATATTTAGGAATTTCTCTCGTTCGAAAATTCCAGAGGAACTTCCTTGTGACGCGCATTCTAAGATTAACTGAACTGATAAAAAACATCCTCTTGAGAAGCTGCTGCGTTCAATAATTAGAATAAGCTTTAAATGGTTGTTAATTGTTGATTGTGAGGTTAAAGAGCAAAATAATATGCAGTTTATTTTGCCCCTTAGGGTCATGTATAGTGAGTGTGGAGGGAAGGTTGCGGTAAAACGGGGCCCCCGCATTTCATCTGGATGCCATTTTTGCCGGCCCCGGTCTCGTGTCGATTGTTCGCGGCTGACTTATAATGCCTAATTAACATAACAAGGCGCACTCGGGCGAGCAATTCATTACACAGACGCGGCCCGACAAAACGAGTTCAAGATGCCCCCGACACCAACGCCGCAGCGAATCCCCCTTCGCAATGGAGATAGGCCAAAAACAACCTCGCCTCGTTTCCAATACAATCCAACGAGAGGTGACAGGAAGATTTGGACTAAGGGGGCCTAAAGAATTAACGCATTCACAGCTCGATTCGTGAAGGGAAAGGGCGGCGCTTATTTTCATTCCAATTATTTCCATTTCAGTGCAATTTCAGTGCGCAACCCACGAAGCGTTACTGTATTGAACAAAAAAATGATTCACCTCTTAGGGTTGACTTTAGTTGAGGAGTGTGAGGTCCCAGGAGGCTACGGTCTTTGTGCAGCGTTCGCTAACGCAAAGAGACATACATGAATAATAATTGTGCTGGGTGTCGGTGTGCCCCTAAGAGACAGACGCACGCCTATACGCACACACTGTCAAAACTCAAAAACAACTGTTAACCAAATTAAAAGCGGCTGGTTGTCGGTCGCCACAAATTGGAATGCGCTGTAACCAAATTACAGGCGAACAGCGCCGAGAGCGAACGATGCTGCCAAAGATTTGCAAGGCTAGAACACTAATGGAGGGACACAGTACACAAGATGGGACGAACAAAAAAAGGACTAGCCAGAAATATGGTAAAAATGATTTTATATTATTTCAATCTATGGGGTAGTGATGAAAGTCTTGAGTGAGTTCGAACAATTTGCGGCGTGTTTCTCAAATTCTTCGTTTCTTTCAATTATTTGTATCTTACCGAGTCTTGCCAACTCGGACGTGGTTGTTTTCCCCAGTCATGTCCTGGGCTTTGCGCTTTCTTTATTTTATACTACCCGATGACGAATTCTCGTTATAGTTATAATTCTACGATTCACAAAATATTTTAAGGGGATGCTTGTAATTTTTTGGGGTAGGATTGTGTCTATATCTCAGCATAAAAAAGAAGGTAGTACCTCACATGTTGGTCATTGATAATTCGCAATTTATCGTATTAACGCGTGTTCTTTATTTTAACAATTATGTTTGTTGGCAAGGATCGCCACCTTAAAATCACTTCATCCGTAAAAGTGAACCGGTTCAGGGGCGAATCCATTGTCTTTTGATTAATAGTCTGTACGTGTAAGAGATAACAATCAAGTGTTGGATCCTAACTTCGTGACTGCAGCCAAAATAGTGCATACAGAAAATAATTTGTTGGTCATTAACAGAATAGTGGACGAGGGGAAAAATATCATTGAAAATAAATAGCTATTCATTGGTGCAAAATAAATGTTACTTTTGACACGATATAAAATAGTTTTTCTTTAACCAAGAAAAAATAACGTTCGTGGTACTGACATTTACTCGTAGAAGTTGAAACATACTCTCTTAGGTTTCCAATTTTTATTTAAAGCCATTGTTTTTTATTTTCATCTGCCAGTGAAATCCCCCACACAAACAACCCATTCGACTTTAAACACATACCGACACATAAATATTTCTATTATATACGACCAGCCCATAACACGACATCGATAGGCGCAGACCTTCAAAGTCAACACAAATACACGTCCACATTTCGTTGCGCAAATCCGCCATTTAACCAGTGTGGTGGCGAGGGGACGCATCTCGAACCCACTCAACGGAAAGCTGCCATCGGCCAACGCCTATCCCTTCCCAAAGACTTCGAATCCCGCTTCCCGGCAAAGCCACTGGCCACCCAACGTCGTCAGAGGGCGCCACGGTCTACGCACCAGACGATAGTCGCCCGTAAAAATGACGTCCGCGTTCGACTGAATCGAGTGGTCGCCCTGTGAGCACGACGCTCACCCGCGCCCCGTTGCACGAGCAGAGGGGATCAGCCCCGGGAGCAGAGGCTCGTGATTGGAGGTTTGTCGTTTTTCGTATCGGGGAGATGGTGGGGGTAGGGGGCGACCGGTGGACCGGTGGAGAGAGTGATTGCTCGCCGCCGGCAGACAGTCCCGATCTTTTGCGGCATGTGCGCGGCCGGCATCGTGGCCCGATCGGATAAATCCGAGATAATACCGTCTGTATAGATATGGGGCGGGCGCCCAGTTTTGCCACCACCCCCACATTGCCTGAGAGCGGGCGGCAGCAGGCATGCTATGCTAGCGCCGGGCGCGTTCACAAAATAAAATCTAAACCCGAAAGAATATAAAGTTAACAAATTTTGAGTTGTGGTCTATCTTGAAGACGCGTTTGTGGACCTGATGCACCTGACGGTTGGACTGATCTACGAATTTTCATTATTCTTTAAACACCTATGAATTATGATTGAGTGTTTGGCTTGGTCCATCAAGAGTAATAAGAGTTCTTCCTCGCCCGATTATTAGATCCGATCATCGCGATCGAGGGTTCAATTCCAGGCCGAGATTTCCGAAATGTTTCGGGAGAGAGAGAGAGCGAGATCCCTACCTGCGCCTTCCCGCAGAATGGAAGAAAATCCTGGGCCAGTACGAGATCAGGGCACGTTAAAGATCCCTACTTAGGTAGCCTGGGCCAGGCATAATTATCAGGTCACTCCCTCGGGACGCATTGAGACTGGCAATCCTCCTTAACAAACATTTTTTAAATACGAGTTCTTTGCGGTTCCCGATTACAACGTTGTTATCCCGAGATTACAACGCTCCTTTACCTGCACGTCCATATGTGTGTTCGGCAGAAAAATGAAAATTGAAATTAAAAGGAAAAATTGTGGTATTCTTTTCAGAACTCGCCATACCAGATTGCGACGCGAGGGGGTAGGATAGGAGGACCCCCGCCCATAGAACGTCCCGGCCCCCAAACCAGAGCACCACCCAATAGACAACACTCACATATATATATATATATATACACGTTCGTCTGTACACACAGAACAGATCCACATACAGTATATACATGTACATACACACACACAGATCTATCTGCGGATATAGAGGCAACATCACTCATCGTTGCTTAATGGAGTATAGATCTATAATTCACTATATTAAAGTCGGCTATCGATAAAGATTTAATGACTCCCGGCGGAATTGTTTATAATTTATCTGCGGCGCAGAGCAAGACGACGAAGGATCTGGCCCAGAGTCGGGGAAAGAGTAGGCTATACTTGCCAACTTGGTGGTGGGAGGAGGGGAGGGGGTGGCCGGGCGACAATTATACTCCCAGGAGGGCGCTGGTAGCAGCATAATGACAATATATAGCGGCACCTAGCGGCGGCAATCATGCTCCGCCTAATAAGTTTGACAAAGTTTTAAAACATATTTCTTCGATTATTTTAAAACCGAAAACAGTATCACAAACTAGAACTGTACTGTACACACTACTGTACTGTTCTCGTCGTCAGCACAAAAGTTCACGGTGACAAGTTCACATTCGGTGGTTGGCAAGTTAACATTTGTTGGTTGACAAGTTTAACAATTGTTCGTTGGCATTTATCCGATTGGCTTGTCCATCGAGTCAATGCGGGCGAATCGATCTGTGGAGAATTGTTCGGTTGCGTCGTTGGAGACGGCGAAGAAGAAGAAGAAAAAAAAAAAGATTGGCTCTCTTTTGTAGCCTAATTCATCACCGCTGTATAAACTACTCGTTTGTACCGAACAATCGTGCACGTGCCGGGTAACGGACCAATTCGAATTTATAAAATGGGGGCCTGCTCGGCGTCTGACAGTTAAACGCGATAGTCTCGAACAAAGTTGAGCAAAGATGGCGTCCGTTCGCCAGTCGCTTTGGATAGAGCTTCGAAGGTTTCAATCAGTCGCGCAGCCGCGATCCTAGCGGCGATTGCAGACGACATTGGCGATCACCGAAACCTGAATGAATTCTTATTGCTTGAGAGGGACTATCGAGTAATTACAAATATTGAACGAATTGCAATATCTTTCCGAGAAAGTTGAATTTTATTTCCGACTTTTATGACTTATATTACGATTGAATGAATAACTCAAGCGTTAATAAGAGTGCACCTAATTTTTTTATTATTCAGCGAGGTAGGCCATTTACAAAACGCTTTTTTTAAACCAACAGAATACAAAAACAGGAAAACCTCCTCACGCCAAAGGCAAGCTCTCTTAACGCAATGCGTCATGATAAAGTGCTCCGTAAAAATAATTATTGTCGTTTGAAAAAGGATAAATGATCGCTGAACAATATGTCGGCATCTCCCACTAAAGAAGCTAACCATTTGACCACTGAAATACGCAAACAAAAATAATCAGACTACCATTTTGGGTCAGCCTCCACATGATGGCGTGACTGTCGACGTCGTTGGCAGACCTCGTATGACAAGGGCCGAACCCCGTGCCCAGAAAAGTAGGATAGGGGGTGAGGGTAGGGTCGCCGGATTGGCGTCGTCGCCGTCCGGCGGCGGCGGTGGCGAACGATCGAAAAGCAAAAGGAAAAGCGATCGTCTTGAGAGAGCAATAAAATCACGAAAAACCGTTTATCAATTTTTTTCTCTTTCTCTTTTCGCTCGCGAAGCGCGGACGCCGATTCGCCATTATTTTACTGGCGCTCGGCGGGCACCATTGCGGAAGACCTCTTTCCGGCGATTGCGCCAAAGATCGGCGGCGCCGGTGATGACGTCACTTGGACGGCCACCGACCGACGCCGTCAGACCGACTGAGTCCGTTCACAATACTTCAGCGCCACCTGCATGTGAGGATAGGAAACTGCCAATCGGCAACAGACTAGTGCAGTGATCAGTTTCTTAGATGTGTCCAGTGTTTCTCGTGGCCCGTGATCGCGGTTTCGATTCCAGCCGACATCTTCGGAATTTTTCGGGGGAAAGAAATTCCTGTGCACGTCTTCCTTCGGAATGGAAGTTAAGTCGTGGGACCCGTGCCTGTACGATTTCTTGAGGTATACGTTAAAGATCACTACCTAGGTAGCTTCTACTAAGCCTGGGATAGGCTAAATTACCGGGTCGATCCTTAAGAGAGGGGGGGGGGGTTAGGACGAACACGCTGGTGAACCTCCTCAACAAATTTTTCAAGACATAGGTTAAAAACAGATTTATAAGCGGCATAAGACCCTCTGGTGGCCATTGCGTAGCAGTCAATACAAATTCAGAGAAAAGTCCAAATGCAACAGAAACAAGTCTCTTTGAGAGGGAACCAAATATCGATTTGCAAGAATTCATTTCTAAAACAACGAGTACAAAAATAGGCAAAAAAAAAATTTAAAAAAATGCGTCGGCAGGGAATCGAACCCGGATCAACTGCTTGGAAGGCAGCTATGCTCACCATTATACCATCGACGCTTTCATGTAAACCACTTCGCTTCGTTTTGACCAAAAGAGGTCTCCATTTCTTGCATGAACGAACTAAGGAAATTGCCGGCAGTAAGGTGGTGTAGCGCAGGCAACGCATCAGGGGGAG